>MU270521.1:0-100717 GCA_021432625.1 Leptodontidium sp. 2 PMI_412
TAACGATTTAGTTAGTAATTACTTATATTTTTAGCCGCTATTATTAAGTATTTAAATTGCCTTTAAAACTAGTTCGAATCCTATTTAACTATTAGGGATATTACTTAAGCTTACGTTTAAGTAAAGACAAGGATTTTTTAAGACATTTTTATATAGCTACTAAAAGAGATTACAGGAGATTTCCCTCTTAATATAGTATTTATAATAGTGTTACTATTATACGATATACTTAAGTCCGAAAACTATTAGTTTAATATATATTATAAATATTATATAAAGAAATTATAAATAAAAACTTTAATATACAACTTAGGCTTATTAATTAGTACTAAAGAAAGCAATGACTTTAGAGTCGTAAGGATGTAAGCAAATGACACCTTAATTCTAAGAAATAAGGTCTTTTTTATAAGAGAGTAAGATAAGATTATTAAGACTAGTTTTTTAATAAAGCCGATACAAGTATTACTCTTTACTAAAATTATTACGTTTAATAAGTATATTATTATTATAAACAGGGACAACCTTTATATATCTTAAAAGGGTTAAAGAGTAAGGCTAAAACTAATTAACGTAAGGAAAGAAGACTATAAAAAGGCCTATAAAGAATAGCAAGCTCGTGTAACTTATTTTACTATTATTTATTAGCCGGAAGTAATATTTAACCTCTTAATTATAACGTAACAATAAGATTGTTAGATTTTGACTTCGGTAACTCGTGCCGATTCTACGCTAGAGAACAGCCGAAGTAATCTCCACTGCTTACGCGGCTCGGAAATTACTCTCGTATTCGATTACGTAGTCGAATCTTCTAGAGAAGTCGATTACGTAGTTATCGAAGCTTCTAGAGAAGCTATTATTGTGTATATAACTACCGAAGAGCCCTTATGGCTCTTCTCTCAAGCAAGCAAGCAATCTACTTTGTCTCTAATCACGTGTTCACCTACTGCGCTTCCTCTCTTCTGATTGGCTCACCTATTCTCACATTCTAATCCCTACGTGTACTACTAAAGGCTAGGAATATATATGGCGAATGAGTGTCGTGCGAAGCTCTAGTGGCTCTAAGGGCACTTCTAAGTAGCCCTAGAAAAGTAACTTGTTATTTATTAACTTATAATCTAACGATTATTCCTTAGCTTTTTGTTAAAGAGGCTCTAACGAGGGCGAAGTCTTATTAACTAAGAGTACTTAATTAATAACGTCGTATTCCGCGATATTATATACTACTATAGAATTTAAGTCTAGCTTTTTCGTAATAAGCGTCTCTAAGTCGATTAATACTCTTGTATTAGGCTCGGGTTTTAGCTTTAAGTCGTCACGTGGCTTAGCGTTGTGATCCGGGATTATAGCCTTTATAAGTGTTAAGGGTACTATCTCTACGACTTTAATATAAGCGTCTATCGAATTAACGGCAGAGAGTTAGAGGTCACTAGTGACTCGTAAGTTAATTTTGTCTATCGGAATTAATTATTAATTGCGGATAGCCCGCTTACGTGCCTTTATAGCCGTGAAGTCTTAATCTTGTCGAGACAAGGTATTAATTAATATATTAGTCGTCCTAATATAATATATAATCGTAAAATAAAAATCTATAAAAAACTTAGCTTATTAAGCCTACTTAACCGTAAGGTCCTTAGTAGTTATAAAGTACTTTAAGGCTTAGTAGTTTATATAAATAAGGACATTTTTAGGCACTTAAAAGCTCTAGGCGATATTACTTAAATAACCGGAAAATTACTAGTATCTCTTTATTGTAAATTAAGTAATTAAGCTTAAGGTCTATTATAGTCTTCGAGAAGTATCTTATAAGGTAAAAGGTGTCATTCTCTTAAAGTTAAAATAAAACCCTAATAACGACTTTATCTAAGGAATTAGTCTTTAGCCGCGTTTACTTAATAGGGTTATAATAGCGAAGAACTA
The DNA here is from genome assembly GCA_021432625.1 of Leptodontidium sp. 2 PMI_412. Classification (NCBI taxonomy): domain Eukaryota; kingdom Fungi; phylum Ascomycota; class Leotiomycetes; order Helotiales; family Leptodontidiaceae; genus Leptodontidium; species Leptodontidium sp. 2 PMI_412. The sequence goes on from MU270521.1 coordinate 1,918, forward strand.
ACGTAAATTAGAGGGCTTCTTAAAGAGTCTCTTAGGCGTTCTTATAAGTGTTATTAAAGACGAAGGGAACGTTTTTTTAGTAAATATTATATAGGGTCGTATAATATAACTATAGTCCTTAATAAACTAGCGATAAAAGTTATAAAAGCCTAAGTAATTTTATATACTTTATATATTATTAGCGTATTACTAGTCCTTAATTACACTAATTTTCTTTAAGTTTACCTTTATATTATTAACGCTAATAATAAATCTTAAGAACCTCGTCTTTTATACGCTAAACTCGGACTTCTTAATGTTAGCTTAAAGTCCGTGTACTTATATTATTATTATAACTTTCTTAATATAGACCTTATATTCCTTAAAAGTGTTACGGCTGGCTAAAGGTTAATACGGCGAGTTAACTCAAGCTTTGTATTTGGACCTAAGGTTACGCTCAGAATCGAGAAGAAAAGACTAAGAGGAAAGGAGAGTTCTTCACAAGGGAGGGCTCGAGTATATATATATGAAGAACCCTCCTAATAGGGCCTAGCGTAGTCGAGTGCTATTTACGTTAATATATCACAAGCTCTCTACTTAGTCTTTCCCATTAGGCTTAGCGCCGTCGCATAGCTAGCGATACTACGAGCCTATATTAATTAAAATACGAGAATACGAGGCGTATTATAAGTCGTAATATTTACCCCCCCCCTCTGAAAAAACTGCGTTTACGCAATTATAGCTATAATTGTGTCGTCCTCGAGGTCGTTATAATCATTAATATTAGTGTGGTGGGGAAGACTCTGGTAGCTCCTTTGTCACCTGACCGGATAAGCTCTTTCTACATAAAAGAGCTCAACACTTGAAATCAACTCAAGAACTAAAAACGTTTATAGATATTTATTAAATATACTTTTTTCTCTTCCACTCCCTTAAGGTTTCATACTCTTTAGATATATATTATCTTTAGATTTAATTAATCCACGATTCCCTACGCCTAGAATCTCTCCCGTACTTCACTATATATTACCTCTCTTGTTATGTAGTTTATTAGGCTTTATCCCTCTTATATATTTTTAGTGACCGACGTAAGGAGTGAGTTTAGTACGAGGAAATAGAACTAAGTAAGTTATACGGAAAGGGCCTTTTATATTAATCACAAGCGTTTAGAGAGAATTAAGAAACGATAACTACTTGAACTAAGGGACTTATTTAATTAATAACTCCTTAGCCTTCGAAAGCAAAAACAGTAGATATAAAGGCATAAGTATACGACAGAGAGAGTAGAGAGACACGAGGGAAGTAAGTGAACTTTCATAATACGTGGGGACACTTAAAGTACTAGAAAATCTCTTCTCTCTTAGCTTAAGGCTCAGTGCCTACTATTCTAAAGACTTGTGCTTTACTATTTCATAATACTTTCTATAGTAATATAAGGCCCTATAATATTAGACCGTTAAAGCTTAATATTATGAGGTACTAAAATTACTATATGAGAAGTTAGTTAAAATATTATAGGTCGTACTCTTTAGTTTATTAGCTAAAGGCCGAAGTCTTACTTAGAGATTCGGCGGAAGTGTGTTTTAGGCTAGTCTAAAACTAAGCCTTAGTTATCTTTTTAGCGTTGTTTAATTTCTATTTACCCCTTATTTATTGATTTGAACCCTCTATAATTTCGGCGTATAGGGCCTAGGGCCCAGGCTAAGACCTCGTTAAAAGAGCCTATCGTTTAGCCTTTCGCTTAAGGAGGCGAGGCCTTAAATTCTTGTTTCTAGGGGGACGTTTCTTTACTTTCTTTATATAATAATATAACACTTATATACACTAAATCTTTTATTACTTTCATTGCTTTCGATTAAACGACTATATATATTCTTTTAAAACCTTAAATCACATTTAACTTACTAATAATGTCTAGCTATAGTAGACTAAATAACGCTAATAATTAGAAGGGGGCTCCCTTTATTGACACCTTAGGACTTACTACTAGAAGCAACTTTAAGACAGTTATAGGCGTTAGGCCTAGAGCTTCTAATAATTCAGGGACCTCTAATAGGGACTTTACCCTTAATAATAATAACACTTTCTAGGGCTTACTAGATAATAAGAAGGGGAAAGGGAAAAGCAAAGGGAAGGGGTCTAGTAATGCCGGACTTAATAACTTAGCTCCTTCTACTAATACTGTCGAACTTGCCGCTCTTAACTCGACCGCGGGTATTACTATAAATAATCTCAAGAATATTAAAGTCTACGTTAATTAGTTAATATTAATCCCTAGATCCCCGAATACTTCTATTTTTAATAGTATTAACGTTAGTACTTACTTTTAGACCCTTGATAAATACTTTATAAGTTATATAATTACTAACGACCGGGAGAAGAAGGAATAAGTAGTTGACTATATAACCCCTTCTTAAGCGTGGAATATTCGGAAGCTCCTTAGCTTTAAAACCGGAATATACGTTAGCCTTAAGAGGGAAGTGAAGTAAGACTATTAGGCCGACGATAGTAAGTATCGTTTATATATAAATACTTACTTAGACTTACTAAAGTAAGATTTTAAGGATACTTAAATTAACGGCTAACTTTCCTTAGACTAATGCCGGAAGTTCCTTAGGGCCTTTAGAGAGGTAGCCTTAAATTACGTCGACCGAGGCAATCTTACTAAGAAGTAAGCGTCGACTCGATTTATACTTGCACTCCCCTAAAGCCTTTAGAATAAGGCTATATAAGTTGCCTCTAAGAATAAAGAGTCGTTAAAAGACCTTAAGACGGATACGTTTGACGACATTTATAGCGCTATTAAAGCCTAGCTTAATTCAGAACGAGACTTATATACTATTATAAAGGAGCAAGGCATTATAAACTACTAATAAATATAAGTAAGTCGGCTTAATATCTTTACTAAGACGTGTGATTACTAGGAGGAGAGGGTTTAGCTTGCGTTTATAGCTACATAAGGCTAGTTGACCTGAGCACTACTATTATAATACCCGAACTTCTTAGGTTATAAAGATAACGCCCTAAGTAAAGAGATTCGTAAGGCCTTTAAGAGACAAGACAGAGAAGCTATAGCTAATTTAGACCTTGTGTTTCTTTTAACTTTATAAAAGATCGCTAGAGACCTTAAGAGTACTATAGATAGAGACTTAAAGAACGTTTATAATAGTTTAAGGTATATGAAGATCTTTGCGGCAGTAGTTAAAAGAGTCACGAACACTAAATACACGGCTAAGATAAATATCTTGTGATTTACTAAAGAGGCTTAAGAGGTGGCTAGCGTTAGCTATAAGACTAGCTATCTTAACTCTATTGCTTATAACAAGAAGGCAAGAGATGATTATAGGTGCTAGTAGTATATGAATCGTTAGGAGCCCGGGATAAGACCTTAAGTACGACATGAGTTTATAAATTAATGTTTTAATTACAAGAAGTTTATAAGTCTTGGGGTAATTCATGAAATAGAGGATAATAGTTACATTTATATAGGACTTTAGAAAGAAGGGAAAAAGTCGTACTTTATATAGTTTCTTACTAATAAGAGACTTAAGCGAGAGTATATCCTTTCTTATATATTAAATAACTAGTACTCTCCTAATCTTAAACGAAGAGTATAAGCAGTTAAGGAGTTACTAGTATTACAATTAGAAGCGGCACTAGTAAAAGAGAAGGGAGTAACTTCTGTAATTAATTACATCGAATTTATTAATGAGCCTATTAACGCCGGCGAGTCTATTATCTTATAGTAGTAAGACTATTCCGAAGAGTAAATCGTTTAAGTCTAAGCTCTTTTGTCTAATACGAAGGACAGTTCTAATTCCGAGGCAATAGTTACCCCTATTAAGACTAAAGCCCGAAAGAAGGCTTTAGTATTTGAGCTATATAAGGGATCTGACAAGTTATAAGATAAAATCAAAGCTTAAGCCTTATATAATAAACTAAAGGTTCCTCTAAATATTAGAGACACTGTGTAGTTTATTAAAGTCATAGATGTAGACAGTCCTAAAGAAGTAAGGAAGACCCCTTAGTAGATCTTAGCTAAGAATAAGTCTAAGATCTCTAATATAATCTCTAAACTTATTATATTAACTATATCTAAGACATTAACTCGGAATACTATAATTAGTTCTTCGGCGAAGAGGCGCACCGCGAAACCTAAACTAACTATAGTCCCCTCTAAAATCCTTAGACCTATCACGCGATTAACGTCTTCTCGAAACCCCCGTATATAAGAAGTATTAGACTAAAACAACTATAGGCTCAATAAAGTCCTTGACAAGTTACTGTCTTTATAAGAATTACCTAGTAACCTTACACTAAGGGAGATAATAGTGCTCATTGACTCTCTTAGAGCTTCTCGAACGCCCGGCGGTGTAATTGATCGATAGATATAAAGGGAGTATATTATTAACGTTAAAGCTATTACTTTTAAAGACGACTACAGCCTTAACAGAGAAGAGGTTATTATATTGTAGAGACTATTACTTAATTCTTTATATACTTTCCTAAAGCCTACGCTATATACAGATCAATTAGACGAGTACCCCTTAATAAAGCGAGACAATATTAAAACAAAGAAGGTCCTTAGTTAACTCTTAAGGAGAATAAAATAGAAAAGAAAGGTCCAAGCACACCCTAAAGTCCCTAGGAATCTCTTTACTTTGAAATTTTAAGCCTATTAGCGGTAGTTCTAGAATAGTGTCTCTATAATATAAGAGTCAATAATTAAGAAGTCAATAATATAGCTGCTACTTAGCGCTATCCTATTGTTTAGGCCAGTCCTAGTACTTTTCCTTAGTATACTATTAGTATATAGAGACTTAATATTAGAACTTCTTCGCTTAGTGCCTTTTATGTCACTTAGAACGATACGGCGAAGTACTTGACTAGTAAGAAACACTAGCTTTTATGTTAAGATAGAGGCTATAAGTGGTTCTACAGAAATAGGCAACTCGTTCTACTCGCTAGCGCCGAAAGTAGTAGTTACAATACTTAGCTACTTTAAAGTCAGCGATGTCAGGGCTACACTCGACATAGGGGCTGAAGTCAGTTGTATAACTCTTAAAGTAGTTAACTTCTTAGAACTACTAATAACAAGAAGTCAAACGATAGCCTTAAAGACAATTATTAGTATTAAGTCTTATTTTATTAGATTTACTAATAACGTCACTATTACTATAAGCAACTATATAATCAATAACTAGTTTTATATTATAAACAGCCCTAGAGTTAAAGTTATCCTTAGTTTTCCGTTTTTTTATAAAGCTAAAGTCACTTTCTATTACTTAAGAGATTACGACAGAAGTATTATACTCGCTTCTTTATAAGATTAGCGCTTTAGTCTTATTACTATAGTTAGGACTAATAATATTACTGAGGAAGCGAAAGATACTGAGGTATTACGTAGAGAGAATAAAGTAAGGCTAATTTACTTTAAAGATTTAGAATCTGAAATTAGTTATAAAAAGGAAGACTTCTTAAGAAACAATTAATTAATTATTACTTGAGCGTTATAGTTAGTACACTTAAATACTTAAACATCCTAATATTATCAGGATTAAGAGAAGGAGTTTTTAAAGGGAGAAACAGTTAACTTTGTCGTCTTCGCCTTTTATTACGAGACTAAGAACTTGTGAGTCTTAAAAGGATAGCGTATATTAAGTATATAAAGAGAGAATTCTATGTATTAAAATCAGTAATTAAAGACTTTTTACTTAGGGCACTCCTTGACTCGTACCAAGAGGAACCCTTAGTCTCTGAGCCCTTATTTAAGGGAGTATTCAACGACGATTCCTTGTCTCTAGCTAGCTTAACGTTCGAATAGACTACTAATTACGACGAGCTTTTAATTAAGTCACTATTTAGAGAAACACAGAATATAATAGCGCGAGTAAGAACTATATATAAGTTAAAGGCTAAGAAGGTCCTACCTGTTAATTTAGTTAACTCGAAAGGCGACCCCCTTAGTGGGAGAAAAGACTAATACGAGCGTGTACGAGAACGAGGAACTCCTTAAGATTATATTAGAAAGTATCGAGAACACTTATTATTATACTTTGTTAATATACCCCGAAACTTAAGACTTACCCTAGAAAGGCTGGCTAAATTGGACATAAGTAGCCTATTATGGCCAGAAGAGAGAGCTTTATTCGACGAAATAATAGTTAATCAGGAAGGAGCTATAACTTTTAATTAACTTAAGTGTAATAAATTTTATAAAGATATTTCCCCTCTTATTATTATTAAGACTATTAAATATACGGCTTAATAAGCTCTTAACTTTCCTTTATTATAAGCACTTATTCCGGAGGTTACTAAGATAGTGTAAGAGAGACTCGACAAAGGAGTCTTAGAGTACTTAAAGGGGCCTTACTATAACGCTTAGTTCTTAGTTTAAAAGAAAGAGTCGGGGAAATATAAGCTGATTAATTCGGTTATTATATTAAATACTGTTACTCGTAGAGATGCGAACTTTCTACTATTTATTAACGAGTTTTCTAAAGAGTTTACTAGTTATTATATTATAAGTCTCGTTAACTTATATTTTAGGTATAATTAATAAGTACTTTATTAGTCTAGCAAGGATATGACTACTTTTTATATTCCTCACATTAAACTAGTCCGAAATACGACACTTCTATAAGGCGCTACTAATTCTATTATACAATTTATTTAAACGATTACACGTATCTTAAAGAAGTTAGTCTTAGTAATTGTAATGTTATTCTTAGACGACATTAGTATTAAAGGCCTGTATACGGACTATGACTAAGCTAAAGCCTTACTAGAGATTAAAAAGTTTGTCCTAGAGTATATTAAGAACCTTAACATAACCCTCGAACGCTTAAAGCGTGTTAGAGCTACGATTAGGCCTAAGTCACAATTTTGTCTTAATAGTATAGACATTGTGGGGTACGCCTGTAACTCTGGAGGGAGAGAACTATCTGTAAAGCACTTTATTAAAATCAAGAACTAACAGGAACTAGTGAACTTCACTAAAGTTAAAGTATTCCTAGGACTTATTGTTTACTTCTGAATTTAGATTAAGAACTTTCGCCTAATCACTAAACCTTTATACGTACTCTTATAAAAAGGGGTCAAGTTTCACTAAGAACCTAATTTATAAGGTAAAGTTATAGCTAAACTATAAGACGCTTTATACTCATCCTTAGTCTTATGTTAAATAAACTACAGAAAGGGAGCTAGTGAAATTGTAATTAGAGTTAACTCTAGCGGAACTAGCTAAGGCGGCTTCTTTAGCTAAAGGGAGTTGACTTTAAACAAAATACGCCTAGTAAGGTACGAGAGTAGGTTTTAAAGTAAGACTAAAGCTAAATATAATGCCACTAAGAGAGAGTACAAGGGTATACTTTATATCTTAAAGAAACTAAAGATTTAACTTATTAAAGTGTACTTCATTATAGAAACAGATATTAATACACTTATTATATAACTAAATAGAGTAACTTACGATTATTTTAACGCGATATTAACTAAATAGCTTACTTAAATACGACTCTTTGACTTTGAGGTTTGACACGTCTAAGGAACGACACATGTAGTGGCAGACTAGTTGTCCCAGAGACCTAAGTACTTTAAAGATTCCCTAGAAGAAAGTAATGTCGACGAAGACTAGATTCTCTCTAAGCTTAAAGCTTACGAGATTTGTCTTATTAGTACTATAAATAAAGAGGAGACTAGTAGTTCGGAATTAGACAGCGTATTAATAGACTTAGAACTTCAGAGGCAGAATAAAATTCTTTAAGATATAAAATCTATAGTCTAAAGACTTTATAAAGAAGGGGAACTTACTTCTTCTAGTAGTTTTAAATCCTCTCTTAATAAAGGAGGCTTACTTATTATAATGAGTAAGTATAGAGAATAGTACTAAGAGATAGCTTAGTACTTAACGACACTTAAGACTCTAAAGTCAATAGATTAGAAATAATTCTGAGTATTTAAGCGTAAAGTATTAAATTACGGCGTATATAGTTATAGGATTTAGAGGTTACTATTAAAAGGGGCTCTAATTAAGCTTGTTATTAACATAGTAAGAGAGAAAGAGGTAATACTTAAGAGTTATTATAATAACTCGGGCTATAAAGGACGAGAAAGCACGTACTACCGAATCTTCGCTTAATACTTCTAGAAAGGCCTATATATAGACTATATAAATTATATTTAAATATATTAAGATTACTAACTTTAATTATTTAAACGCTAAGAGGAACCCCTTTACTTAATAGTATTAAATAACTTAATAAAGAAATAGGCGCTTAATATTATGTTTATACTGACAAAACACAGAAAGAAGTACTTAGTAGTTACTAAGGACAACATAAGCGGTTGGGTTAAGGCAAGGGCCCTCGCTAGTAAAGAGGCTAAAGGAGTAGCTGACTTTATTTAATAAGACATTATTTACTAGTACAAATTATTTTAAAAGCTTATTATTAATAGTAGAACTAAGAATATAAGAGAAGTTATAGACTTACTTAATAAAATAAAAGTTAACTAAATTTAAATCTTAGTATATAACGCTAAAGTAAACGAGATAATTGAGAGGGGACATAGCCTAATTAAGAATGTACTTTCTAAGATAGGCAGACGCTAGCTTAATAACCTTCTAATAGTATTATTTATAGATTATACTATAGTATATTACTTAATAGGGTATACTCCTTTTTATATAATTTACGGGAAAGAAGTTATCCTACTTATTAAGACAATAAACTTAACTTAAAGATTATTGTTTACTAAAGAAATTAGAGACTACTTTAAGCTCCTAGAGTTCCGTGCTCTTTAGTTTTAAATACGGCAGGAATATATTAACGAAGTTATACTTATAAAGACTTATCGCTATTAAGAAGGTAAAGAAGTATTTAATCTAAAATATAATATCTATAAATAACTATTCGTTAAGGGAGACTTAGTCTTACGTTAAGATTCTATTAGAGAGAGGGATATGTCCACTAACTATACTCTCGATTTCAGATAACTTAGACCTTACGAGATCTATAAAGCTTATATAGAAAAGGGGTATTATAAACTTAAAGAGTTAAGTCTAAATAGCCCCCGACTTCGCCGGACTTTTACTAAGAATAAGCTTAAGCTCTTTTATAAGAGGCACGACTTTATTTATAACGACAGTAACAATAATAAACAGCTTAATAAAGAATTAGACAATAACCTCACGCTTAATTATAAATTTAATATTAATATATACGACCTTAGCGACCCTAAGTTCCTAGAGAACCCTGAGATTCTGACAATATAGTGTGTTTAGGATAATAGGATAGTAATTAGAGTCCTTGAATTATTTTAATAATAGCGCAATAAGTATTAAGTAATATCTAACTCAAAATAAATATACTTTAGTGTTAAGGAATTAGTGCGAGGACGCACTTTTAATATTTAAAGAGGGGGACAATATATTATTATATATTAAAATGATCACTAAGACGACTTTATATTATTAAAAACCACGATTTAGGACACTTTAGTACTATAATAAACACGAAGAAGAGCCTATATAGCCTTAAGTAAGTCAGAGAGAACATTAGCCTTACGTTATAAAAATACTAATTTCTTAAAGTAAAGCTTAATAAGAAACTAGCGCCCTCATAGACTACTTGCCGCATGCGAATATATAATAGGTTTAAAACGAGACTGCCATTATTAAGCTAGTGATATTTTAGGTAGTAAAAAGTAATTTCGTTTAAATAGGCTAGTTGTCGGGCTTAATCCGTAAGACTAGATTCTAAAACGGCAGGTTGAACCTGTGGCTTAAGCTAGAAATTCGAGTCTAACGTACTAGACACCCTAAAGAATATAGACGTAATATACTTAGGCGTTAACTCTTAGTAATTAATAAAAAGAGAGGAAATAATGAAGTAAGTCTATTGTTCTTAGGGATAAAGCTAATACTTATAGAGCTATTAACTTTAATATAACGTACAGCGATTTATAAAAGATAACACTAAGAGTACTATTAATAAACTAGCCTTAAACCAGTAAGTAGATCACACGATTTATATAAGGCAAGTAGAAGTCTAAGAAATCTCTTAATAAAGAGCTAATAACACGCTTGGAATTAGAGCCGTACTCTCTGAAACTTTAAGTTAATAACTATAATATAGTTAACTTTACCTTACGTGCTAAAGATCTGAGTATACTATTAGCCGACGACCCTTAGCTAGTGAACCTTTTAGGGATCAAGTATTAATTGACTACCCCTAATTAGCTCTATTTAAAGTCTCTCGCCTATTAGGTTAAGGCCTCTTTTGTATATACGTCGATACTTCTTAGCCCCTTTCTGTCGGAAAGTCTAAAAGAGTAAGGACTTCTCTTGTTATTTACTAGTATTAGTAGACAAGAGGTAATATACTTCGTACTTAGAGTATTAATAGGAGACTATAAGTTATAGACAACTTTTAAGTACGGTATAGTAGTCTTAAGACTACGATAAACCTGCAAGTAAGTGTGCCGCCATTCTAGGCTCGTATTAATATTGCTAAAGTAATGAAGACTCTATACCCTCGACTTCTAGTTAGGTTTAGTAATAAGTACTAATAACTAATTAAGGCTAAGGGTGCGACCTTAGGTATTCTTATAAATGTTTCGTCACCGCCTACTATATTATTTTAAGAGGTGTCGTTAAGTAGAATAGACAGGGATAAAGCCAATAACTTATAGAGTAACCGGTCAGGAGTTAAGTCTAGCTTTAACCTCAAGATTAATAATAAGTTCTTTAACCCTTATTAAAGAACTGAAGTAATTAAGAGACTTTAACTATAACCGAACTATTATTCTGAGAAGATCTCTAACTAACGGGACCTTATAGTATGCTATCTTATACTTAACTACTATTAGCCTAATAGTGCTTGAGTTGATTAGACTCTTTTGTTTATCCCTAAAAAGTTCAGCTATTTTAAAGACCCTCTATTAACTTTAATAACAAGAGGCGACTTACCTTTATAGAGAGAAGGGGCTATTTCTATTATACTAAGAACTAAGAACTTATTATAGCCTCCTAACCTTACTAGGCGTATTACGACTGTTAGTTTGTTTATTCCTCCCGGCTTTCTACTATAAACCTTCGAAATTAGTAGATCTAGCCTCTACTTTATTTAACTAACTAATTAATAAGAGACTAGCGGAATAATATTACTTATCTTTAATAGTGTGACTTACGTAAGTGTAATAAGAGTGTATTTATAGAGGGACCTAAAAACTACTTAGTGACTTATTACTAAGGGAAGATTAGTACGGCGCGACACGCACGTTCTTAGCTTAAGGGGTAGAGTTTAATATAAGTAATCGCACGAGGTGGCCTTAATTCTTATTAGTTTACGAACTTAAAGAAGATAAATAGTATCGTTTCTTTGACTTATAGAGAGAATATAAGTACTAACACTACGAAGAGGTTAAATAGTTTAATACTTAATTAGATGACGTTAAGGTGAAGTCTTAAAGTTCACTTTAGTTACTTCTTAAAAACACAAGTTAAGGATTAAAGACTGTAGTAATACTTTAAATCGCCGCAAGAAAGGTGTTAGTATAATTTATAAATAGTTAGTTAAGTATAAGAGGAAGAGATAAGAGTATAACTCACGAAATTAAGACGCGTTAAGACTTCTATAGTATTAACCTTTAGTGTTAAAGTTAAGAGCGCTTAGGTTAAGATAGAGCGAACTGATCTTAGTGGCACCTCTAAGGTGGCTAATAATAAAGGACTCTTCTTAAAGGTCTACGAGGAGTTAGTAGAGCTTAGATAGTGTTATAGAAGGTCAACTTATCGTGTTAAAGTAACTTGACTTTATATTAAAGTTATTGTTTAGAGATCGAGGTGTAAAAAAGCTAAGTAGAAACTATATATAAGTTAACGTAAGTGTTACGGAAGTAAGTTATTATTTAGCAAGAAGAAAGTAAGTAAGTAAAGAAAGCTCTCTATTACGTCACCTTTACGACTAAGTAATAGCGAAGTTGAAGGTATTAAACTCTAATAGTATTGAAGTTAATAGTAAAGGCTAAGGTTATTACCTTGAAAGTACTAAATAATAAAGAATTAGCGGCGGAGAGACCTCTAAGGATACTTAGAGTTATAATAACTAAAGTTATCGCTAAATAGAAGGAGATCTTGCCTTAGTAGTATAAGAAAAGTAATAGTGAAGTCGATCTTAACATAAGCGTGGCGGGGAAGTTTACTTTCTTAAGAGAATTAAAGTAAGAGAAGGTATAAGAGATGTTATTTAATTAATAAGAGAAGAAGTAAAGAAGTTGAAGTATATTAAAGTACTTTATAAAAGGAATAGTATTAAGGAGAAGTTATTATATTTAGAGAGTTAAAGTTAGAAAGTTAGTAAGGGAGAGTCAACTTTATAAAGGTAGGCTGGCGGCGCTAAGCGAGGCGATTGTTCACTTCTAAAGGTGACAAGTCAATTATCACGGGACTTCTTCTTTACTAGGCTTCTTATTAATAACGTTAATTTATAGAGCTTTTGATTAGTAGAGTGTTTCTTTTGTATTAAGTCGCTCGAGGGCGAGTATGATTCTTAAAGAGGGGGACAAATGTAGTAGGGAAGACTCTAGTAGCTCCTTTGTCACTTGACTAGATAAGCTCTTTCTATATAAAAGAGCTTAACACTTGAAATTAACTTAAGAACTAAGAACGTTTATAAATATTTATTAAATATACTTTTTTCTCCTCTACTCCCTTAAGGTTTTATACTCTTTAAATATGTGTTATCTTTAGATTTAATCAATCCGCGATTCCCTACGCCTAGAATCTCTCCTGTACCTTACTACATACTACCTCTCTTGTTGTGTGGTTTATTAGGCTTTATCCCTCCCACATTAGTATTATAGGCCTTTAGCTACTTTAGGAAAGCTCTTAGTAGGCCTTTAGTATTCGGATACTTTAAGTGGAACCTCTTAATTATATACGGAGCTATTATAGCATTCGAGCATGAGTATTACTTTAAGTCTTTATTAGCACTTAGTCACTTAATACGATAAAATAGCTTATTTCGCATAACCTTAAAGCTAAGGATGCCTTTAATTTCTTACTTATCTTACTTAAGTAGTAGTTAAATAAGTGCCGGCGTAGCTTTAGCTTATTTCGGTAAGGGATTATTAATGTACTTATAAAGTGAATACAAGTAGAAAACGGGGTGAATTAACTAATCCTTTAGTAGCTTAACTCTTTAATTCTCTTTTTCCTTAGTAATTACTTTAACTAGGCCGTATTACTTATTAAAGAACTTTCTTAAGGATTAGTTAATATTCCAGTTTCGAGTATTTACTAGTACTAGGTCGCTAACGTCCTAATTAATAGCGCGTCGCCTACGATTCGCTAATTATTTTATTTTCTTTTATTAATTCTTGAGGAACGATTATACGACTTTCGTAACCTTTTTTATTCGTAATATTACTTAAAGAGTCTTCTTGTAATTAAGTTTTTTTATTACTGTAGCCGAAGGCTTTAGGTTAACTAAGTCTTAAGAAGTCCTTGGCTTAACACCGTTAAGTAGTTAGAAAAAAAAATAAGCGGCTTAAGGACTCGTGTAATAACGTTAATTAAGCGATATTTATAATTAGTAAAAGGTTGTTTTAATTATCTTAGTAATAGTAATAAAAGGGACAAAGCCGTTACTTAATATATTAGTTCGTGACATTCGTTTAGTCGTCGACGTTTAAGTTATACGTCGTCGTTAACTTTACCTTAATCCCGAGGATACGATAATACTTTTTCTAAAAGAAGAAGACGAATTAAGGTCCTCGGTTCGAGATAATAAAATTCGGTATACTAAAGTATTAAGTCTAATAGACGAGGAAAAAAGCAACTATACCTTTAATTGTAATTATATTATTACAAGATATCGAGACTGATTTCTTAAACAAGTAGTTAACGATAATTATAGCGAAGTTGTAGTTGTGCTTATTTAGTAGTAGCTTCGTAAAGTCTATTATAAGGTGTAAATACGGTCAAACAGACATTAGTAGGGGGTGTAAGAAACCAAGAGTTTTATTTTTACGAGCCTTTTATTAGGAGCAACTATAATTTGCCACGTATCGAGCTATATTTGTAATAAGGCCATTTTAATAATATTTGCGACTTAGTAATGCCTTTATCTTTCTAATCCCCGCGTGTGCTATCGAAGGTTAAGAATATATATAGCGAATAAGTGTCGTGCGAAGCTTCAGCGGCTTTAAGAGTACTTTTAAGCGGCCTTAGAATAGTAATTTATCGTTTACTAGCTCGTAATTTAGTAACTATTTCCTGGCTTTTTATTAGAAAAGCTTTAGCGAAGGCGAAGTCTTATTAGTTAGGAGTACTTAGTTAATAACGTTATATTCCGCGATATTATAGGCTATTATAAAGTTAGGGTTTAACTTTTTCACAATAAGCGTCTTTAGGTTAATTAATCTTTAATATTAAGCTCGGGTTTTAGCTTTAGCTTGTTACGTAGCTTAGTATCGTAATCCGGGATTATAGCCTTTATAAGTACTAAGAGTATCGTTTCTACGACTTTAATATAGGCGTCTATTAGGTCGATAGCGAAGAGCTAGAGGTTGCTAGTGACTCGCGGGTCGATTTTATTAGTCGGGATTAGCTATTAACTACGAATAATCCGCTTGTGTGCCTTTGTAACCGTGAAGTCTTAATCCTAACGAGATAAGGTATTAATTAACGTATTAGTCGTCCTAGTATAATATATAATCGTGAAATAGAAATCCGTAAAGAACTTAGTTTATTAAGCTTACTTATTCGTAAGGTCCTTAGTAATTATAAAGTACTTTAAGGCTTAGTAGTTTATATAAATAAGGATATTCTTTTGGGCACTTAAGAGCTCTGGATAATATTACTTAAATAACTAGAAAATCGCTAGTATTTTTTCATTATAAATCGGGTAATTAAGCTTGGGGTTTATTATAATTTTAGAAAAGTATCCCACAGGGTAAAAGGTATCGTTTTCTTAAAGTTAAGATGGAATCTTAGTGACGACTTTATTAAAGGAATTAGTTTTTAATTGTGTTTACTTAGTAAGGTCGTAGTAGCAAAGAACTAGCGTAAATTAGAGGGCTTCTCGAAGAGTTTCCTAAGTATTCTTACAGGCGTTATTAAAGACGAAGAGAACGTCCTTTTTAGTGAATATTATAAGGGGTCGTGTGATACGATTGTAGTCTTTAATAAACTAGCGATAAAAGTTATAGAAATCAAGGTAACTTTATATACCTTATATATTATTAACGTATTATTAGTTCTTAATTATATTAATTTTCTTTAAGTTTACCTTTATACTATCGACGCTAATAATAAATCCCAAGAATCTTGTTTTTTGCACGCTAAACTCAGACTTTTTAATATTAGCCTAGAGTTCGTGTACTTATAATATTACTATTACTTTCTTAATATAGATCTTATGTTTCTTAAGGGTAAATAAGTATATTAAAATATTATTTATATAAGCCGCGTAAAAGTTATTGAGGTGCTTTATAAGAATATTATTAATAAAACGCTAGAAAGTCGCCGGATTATTCGTAAGACTAAAAGGAAGGATTTTGTATTTGTAGGTACTGTATTAGGTGCGGAAGGTCGTATAATTTTTACTCTTAAGGAATATACGGATGCGGTGGAAAACTTACTAAATATCGAGCTTTATAAAGACCTTTGCTTTATAGATACGTACTATTATTTCATCGATTAGAGAGATTGGGTACAAATCCTTCTTTAATAAGGTATTTAGCTTCCGGTAATCGATACATAGCTGGAGATTGCCGTCGGCTTTCTTAGTAAAAAGAATAAGAGCCGCATATAGTACGCTAGAGGGCTTAATAAAACCTTTATATAAGTTGTCGATAATATATCACTTAGTCTTCGATAGTTGTTCTTTAGTTATGCGCCGGAGAAGCTTAAAGGATAAGTCGTTTTCCTTAGTAAGCTTGATTTAGTAGTCTACGCCTTGGCGATGCACTAGTAGCTCGTCGGAGACTTACTAGGAGAAGAGGGGAGTATACTCTTAATACTTTATTAGAAGCTTCTTATTTACTAGCTCGTTATCTTGCGCGTACTTAGCCTTTAGGGCTTTTTTTAGAGATAGGTTTTTATTTATTAATACTAGCTTAATACTTAACTAATTTAGGGCTTTTTATTAGCGACGAGTTAGCTCGTAATTAATTTTATATATTAATACTACGAAGGTTTCTATTTTATTTTTCCTAGTTCTCTTAGGTTAAAGGTACGTCGTAAATATTACTATTATTAATATAAGGAAAATCTTTATTATAAGTGCCTTTAATTAATAATTCACTAGGGAAGCTCTACGAGTTCTCTTGTCTTAAAGTAAGAGTCCTAGATCACAGGGTGTCGAGGGGTTTAATTAATTCTTTATAACCCGTAAGTACTCCTTAACCTCTTTAGTAAAGCTCGAGGGTCGAGTTAGCGAGACGCTAACTATAGGTCGTATAAAAACCTTTAACTTAAAGAAATCATTAAGTACCGCAATCTTAACTTACTTCCGGCGGTAGTTATTTATATTTATAAGAATATCTTTTTGTTTCGCATCGAGCTAGTGAGACTTAACGATTAACTTATTAAAGTAATTAATATTAACGAAGACTCGCTAATTAAAGTACGGCTAGACGGGCATATTTAATAGCTACTTTAATCGATTATAGTTCTTTACGTACGACTACTTTAAGTCGTAATACTTAAAGAACTTCCGGCCTATTAAGACGTTAGTGTTTCCTAGGTTAATTATTAAAAAGGGGAAGTTAATTCGTTAGCGGTTGATTATTAAGATAAGTAAGACGGCCGTATTAATTAGTTTGCCTTTCTTACTATTGTAATTAGTTAAGATGATTAATTAAAGGAGGGATATAAAAAAAAATATTAAATTACTTAATAAGTTAGTATACGAAAGAGGTTTTAATAGCACTGAAAATATTAGCTTCGCCATTAATATATGTAAGTGTCTTAGTAAAGAATTTATTTCTTCCTAATTTAATACTAATTAAGAATTATCATTTTTTAATAAAAGTATAAAAATTAAAAGTTAAGTCCTTTTATAAGTTATAACTTATATTAAAGTATAAGTTTTTACTACGGCCTAAGAGTTTTTTAATAACTCGTTAGTCTTTAAATCCTCGCCGACAATTAACTAGGAAATTAACTTATCGAAAGCTTAATTTCTACGGCGCTTAAGATAATCGCTAACTTAATAGTTAGTCTTATTATAATAAAGACAAGTGTTAGTGAAGTCGTCTTTAAGTGTGGGGGGAAGTATAAGAGACTTTAATTAGCGCAAGACAGGCGAAGAAGAGGGCGTACACTAGCGGGCATCCGATGATTGTCTTAAAGTCGAGGTTAGGGATCTCCTTATTATAGTAACTAGCGTAAGGGAGGTAACACGTTAGTTTTCCTTTTTTAAGATGTCGCGCGAGTCGTTAGTATTAAAGGCTACGCTAGATTAAGCTTTACGGATCGAAACGGCTTTTTTTAAAGTAATATTACAAGTTTCTTAGTTTATAATAACTAAGAACTTATTAAAAGTAATATAATTATTATTTATCTTATACTTCTCGATACAAATTATGTGTTTAAGAGCCGGGAATACCTTTTTACTTACATCCTCGAACTAGTAGGCGCGAGCGATTTTACTTATAATAGTATATAACGTGAATTTAATTCGAAAATCGTTGTATATTATATTACTTATAGTAAGTTAATTATATAATCTCTTAGTAGTTTAGACCCGGTTGTAGTCGAAGAATCGCTAGTTTAGCGCCTTTAATACGTTAACTATTATATTAAAGGTTCTAGTATAGTCGGGATTTATATATTAAAGGATAATAATCTTAGCTTTACTAGTAATATACTAGAAATAAGCCTTAACTTAGGATATCCCACTTTTAAAGTTATTGAAGTACTTTTCTAAGAATAACTTTATTTTTATTTTCTAAGTATTATATTTAATATTTCCTTTATAATCGCTAAAAGGAAGTCGGGGGTATTTAACCTTAAAAGGCTTTACTACTAGGATTAATATGTCTAGCTTTAGTAAGTAATAGTCGGCGGTTAGCTAAAGGTTAATTATAAGAGCACGTATTAATTAATTAAAAGAAGAGGAAGAAGTATAAATCTCTTAACGAGGGTTATTAATGGCATATTAAGTAAGGGCCTATATAACCGCAACGGCGATAGTAAAGCTAACGAAGTCCTTAATTAGCTGATTTACCCTAGCTTATTAAGCGGGGGTAAGGCCTTTTATATTAATAGGCTCTAGCGATACGTCGAAGAAACACTAGGGTTTGTCCTCTAAGTCTAAGTCGAATCCGTTAAAGCTTTTTAGCTTCTCTAAAAGAGTTTCGACTGAAGGGATAGGGGTATTAATAAAGCTTAGTCGTATAAAGGCGCTTCTTTCTCTAAAGCTTTACCGACGAGGGGGAGAAGTTAGTAATAATAATAAAGTGGGGTAAAGAAGTATTTAAAGTTATTAATTAGTTTATTAATTAAATATACGTTTGAAATAGGGGCGCGCGTTAAGTTACGGTAAAGTAAGTTAATTACAAGAAAATATTTAGCTTTCTCTAAGACAGTCTATTATTAAGGCAAAGAGGTACTTATTTATTAAATAGGCTAAGGTGTTAAGACTTATTATTAATTTATTATAAGGGCAAGTTAATAAGGCGCAAGACTAAGTAAAATATAACGCTTTATAATAAAGGGGTATTAGTCTTTTCTTATATTATAACTAGTAAAAGATTAATATAACGAGTTAACTTTAACTTTATATTTAGGCCTCTAATTACGCTTAGAATCGAGAAGAAAAGACAAGGAAGAAAAGAGAGCTCTCTATA
This sequence comes from Leptodontidium sp. 2 PMI_412, assembly GCA_021432625.1. Taxonomy (NCBI): domain Eukaryota; kingdom Fungi; phylum Ascomycota; class Leotiomycetes; order Helotiales; family Leptodontidiaceae; genus Leptodontidium; species Leptodontidium sp. 2 PMI_412. The sequence goes on from MU270521.1 coordinate 20,755, forward strand.
AGGGAGGGCCGAGTATATATATATAAAGGACCCGCCTAATAGGGCCTAGCGTAGTCGAGTGCTATTTACGTCAATATGTCACAGGCTCGCCACTTAGTCTTCCCTATTGGGCTTAGCGCCGTCGCATAGCCAGCAATGCTACGAGCCCGTGTCGGTTAGAATACGAGGCGCATCGTAGGTCGTAATATAACTCTTAAACTAGTTTCTAGTATATTTAAGAGTAAAAGTAAAGTAACTCCTTAAGTTAAAGGGGTTTTAATTAAAAAAGGACTTTTTAGAGGTAATAAAAGAGAAGTTAGCCCTTAAGTAAGCCTTTAAGTAACTTAAGAAGGCTAATAAGGCTAATATAATAAGCGAGTAAATATAATCTTTAGAAGAATATACGTATATCTTTTAAGTACACTTTTATTATATAATTAACTTAAAACCTCTATTTCTTTAATATACGCTACCCTTAATAGTCGGCTAAATACTCCCTTTACGACTCCTCCGGCTACTTTATAACTATGCCCTTACTTAGAGGCCGGCGAACGACTCTATTATTAGCCCCTTATAGTATGCGTAAAAGTAAAGCTAGCTCTTATAAGTAAGAGCTTATCTTGCCCTTTAATAGAGTTCTCTGACACTTAAATAGTTACTCTTTAATAACAGCTCAAGTTACTTAAGTTTATTAAACTTTATAAAAAGCTTTAAAAAAGGGCTAACTAGTTACTAAGAGCGTAACTTTAATTATAAAGTACCTTAAGAGTATCTCTTATTAAAGTAAAGTTATATAAAATCTTAAGGAGTTACGTCTTTAACGACTTAAAGCCTTATAACGTTAAAAGGCTACCTTAGAGGTAATAGATTACGCTAGTAAAGTAACCCCCCTTAGGCTATAAAGTAACGAGATAATAAACTACTTACTACTATTAGACTAACGCTGACGGGGTCACTTCCTTTTAAGCTACGTAATAACTGTTAATACTAAGAGAGTCGCTCTTCTCTTAAGTTATATAAATACACTCTTTTAGCCTACTTCTTAGCTTATATATACTCTTTTGACCTCTAGTACTGTAGCTAGCCTCTAGGGGGTACGCACAATGTGCAACTACTCCTTTATTAAGCTTTACTAGCTCTCTTTTTATATACTAGCTTTCTTAGCTCTCTCTCTTCTTCTTATATTCTTGTATTCGGACGTTACTCGTAACTAGGGGGTATGTCGTATAGGCACGGACCTACGGCACTATAGCTCTACTGAGTCAGCAGCCCCTATTCGTGTATATAGTCAGTTACTCCCTACGAGCCTCCTTTTACAAAATTCAGATGACTTAATTACTACTTCGGGAGAGCACCTACTTTATGCTTCACTTCTGCACTACACTTTCTTAGCGAAGAGAATAAGAGTTACGTAGGGTATACTAAAGGACTTAATAAAGCCTTTGTATAAATTATCGATAATATACCGCTTAGTCTTCGATAACCGTTTTTTAGTTATACGCTAAAAAAAAGTTTAAAGGACAAGTCGTTCTCTTTAGTTAACTTGATTTAGTAGTTAATACTCTTATAATACGCTAATAATTTATTAGAAGCCCGCTAGGAAAAGAGGGAAGTATACTTTTAATATTTTATAAGAAGTTTCTTACTTACTAATTCGTTATCTTACGCGTATTTAGCCTTTAAGGCCTTTTTAAGGATAGGTCTCCGTTTATTAATACGAGCTTAATACTTAATTAGTTTAAGGCCTCTTATTAGCGACGAGTTAATTTTTAATTAATCTTATATATTAATACTACGAAGTTTTTTACTTTATTTTTCTTAACTTTCTTAAGTTAGAGATATATCGTAAATATTACTATTATTAATATAAGAAGAATCTTCGTAATAAGTGCTCTTAGTTACTAATTCGCTAAGGGGGCTTTACGAGTATTCTTATCTTTAAGTAGTAATCTCGAATTACGGGATATCGAAGGGTTTAATTAATCCTTTATAACTCGAAGGCGCTCCTTAACTTTTTTAATAAAGCTTAAGGGTTAAGTCGACGAGATGTTAATAATTCGTTATATAAAAACCTTTAACTTAAGGGAATCGTTAAGTGCCGCAACTTTAACTTACCTTTAGTAATAGTTATTAGTGTTAATAAAGGTATCTGTTTATTTCGCATCGAGTTAATAAGACTTAACGATTAGTTTATTAGAATAGTTAATATTAATAAAGACTTACTAGTTAAAGTACGACTAGACTAGTATATTTAACGGCTACTTTAGTCAATTGCGGTTTTTCGTATACGACTACTTTAGGTCGTAATGTTCTAGGAATTTCCGACTAATTAGAACATTAGTGTTTCCTAAGTTAGTTACTAAGAAAGGGAAGTTAATTTACTAGTAGTCGATCGTTAAAGTCAGTAAGACGGCTATATTAATTAGCTTTGTTATTAATATGTGCGAGTGTCTTAATAAAGAATCTATTTCTTCTTAGTTTAATACTAACTAAGAATTATTATCTTCTAATAAAAGTACGGAAATTAAATACTAAGTTCTTTTATAAGTTATAGCTTATATTAAGATATAAGTCTTTACTATAACTTAAGAGTTTTTTAAGAGCTTGTTACTCTTTAAGTCCTCGCTAACGACTAACTCGGAAATCAACTTGTCGAGAGCTTAGTTTTTACGGCGCTTAAGATAATTACTAGCCTAGTAACTAGTCTTATTATAATAAAGGCAAGTGTCAGAAGAAACGTCCTTAAGTATAAGAGGAGGTATAAGAAACTTAAATTAACGTAAGATAGGCGAGGGAGAAGGCGTACGCTAGCGAATATCCGACGATTATTTTAAAGTCGAGGTCGGGGGTTTTTATACTATAGTAACTAGCGTAAGAGAGGTTACACGCTAACTTTTCTTCTTTAAGATGCCGCGTAAGTCGTTAGTATTAGTATTATAAAAAGAGATTCGGGGGGCTTCGCGGGATATAATAATAACTCGTTCATTAGCTCGTTTAGTAGTAATATTTTGTAACTCGCGATCTGAGACGACTAAGAATTCGTTAAAAGTTATGTAGTTTTTAGCGAATTTATACTTCTTAATATAAATATTGTACTTAAGTTCATTCGAGACTTTGTTTATATATATTATCAAACTAATAAGTAAATGAGATCTTTTTAATAACCACATATATCGTAAACTTTATACGGAACTTATTATATATTATATTACTTATTTATAATTAATTATACTTAAGCTTAATTACTTGTACTCGATTATAATTAAAGAAACGTTAATTTAAAGCCTTTAAAATATCGGCGACTTTATTAAAATCTTTAGCGAAGTCGGGATTTATTTATTAAAGATAATAATTTTAGCCTCTCCCTTTATATACTTAAAGTAAATATATACTTACGATTTGCTAGTAAGAAAGTTACCTAAATACTTTTAAAAAAAATAACTTTATATTTATTTTCTAAGTGTCGTATTTAATTTCGCCCTTATAATCGCTAAAAGGGGTATAGGGGTACTTAACCTTATTAGGCTCGACGGTAGGGGTAATAAGGTTTAGCTTAGGGAGGTAATAATCGGCGATTAGCTAAAGGTCCGCCGTAAGAGTACACATTAATCGGTCGTAAGTAGGGGAAGAAGTGCGAGTCTCTTAACGAGGGTTATTAATAATATATTAAGTAAGAGCTTATATAATAGTAGCGGCGATAACAAAGCTAACGAAATCCTTAATTAGCTAATTTACTTTTATTTACTAAGCAGGGGTAAGTCCCTTTATAGCTGTAGTAGGCTCCGGCGTTGTATTAAAGTATTGCGGCTTTACGTCGTTATAAGAGTCTTCCTTAATAGTCTCGACTAAAGGGATAAGTATATTAGTAAAGCCTAGCCGTAAAGGGGCGCTTCTTTCTCTAAAGCTTCGCCGACGAGGGGGAGAAGTCGGTAGTAGTAGTAATGCGGAGTAAAGGGGTATTTATAATAAGTGTTAATTAGTTTATTAATTAAATATTCAAATCGATAATGCGCGTTAAGTTGTAGTAGGGCAAGTTAATCGCTAAGGGATCTCCAGCTTTCTTTAAGACACTCTACTACTAAGGCAGAGAAGTACTTATCTGTCGAATAGGCCAAGGTATTAAGGCTTAATATTAACTTATTATAAGTGCAGGTTAATAAGGTAACAAAACTGGGTAAGATATAACGCTTTATAACAAAGGGGTATTAGTCTTTTCTTATATTACGGCTAGCAAGAGGTTAATACGGCGAGTAGACTTTAGCTTTATATTTAGACCTAAAGCTACGCTTAAAATCGAGAAGAAAAGATAAGGAGGAAAAGAAAGCTCTCTAAAAAGAAAGCTCTAGTATAAATACACGGGGGCTCTCCTAATGAGGCCTAGCGTAGTCGAGCGCCATTCACATTAACATATCGCAGGCTCGACTCTTAGTCTTCCTAATTAGGCCTAGCGCCGTCGCATCGCCAGCCGATGCTACGAGCCATGTCGGTTAAAATACGAGGCGTATCAGAGGTCGTAACAGAATCTGATCTAGACGACCAAACACCCAGGGGATTTGCCAAAATGTTTCTACGCAGCTTGTGTGACGATTGGAGATCGGGCAAGACCAGGGTCTCTGAATCAGTTTTCATCAGCGTCAAACGCTGTTCGTTCTCAAGACGCTGTTGACATCCTCGAAACGGCTGGTGCGGATTTCAATGCCACTGTTGAAATCGGCGGGGAAGAGTTGACGCTCATGGATCTTGCTGTTGCGGGTAATTGTGTAGAGCTGGTCAACGAACTGCGGAAACGTGGACTTTCTGCAAAGAACGTAGCGGCAGAAGCTCTGATCCCGAAACCGGATAGTATGAAGGAAGCAAAAGATATTCTTGGAGGGGCGGAACCGACCAGGCGCGGTGGTGGCCAATCTATGAACGATGGCCACGAGACGAAAACTGGCCACGCGGGAAAATTCGCGGACATCTTGCAGAAGAGAGACTACAACATTTTCGAAGAATTTGTAAAGATTGGAGGCGATCTCACTGCTCCTGGAAGATGGACACACGTTTCAGGGCTCCACGAACTCGTCAAGTGGGTGCATGCGGACCTCCTTGAGAAATACAGTGTGGAAATCGCCAGTCTTGAAGAAATGGAATGGGAGGAAGGAGAAGCCGACCCTGGCTCTCTTCTTTGCCATGCTTGCGAGCAACCGCTACCTCGACTGGAGATTATAAAGATGCTTGCCGAGACCGCGAAGGTCAATGTCAATCACCTCTCGAATCGCTATGGCCTCACGTATAAGGGTTCGAAGGCGACGGCCTTACACTGGCTGTCTACCGAAACTCACTTCTGGAAAATAGAGGCAATGAGCTATCTGCTGGATTTTGGAGCCAACATAAAAGCTAGAAATGCGTGCAACGAAACGCCATCGATGACAGCAGTCAGTTCAGATTCGCCAAATGGATTTTGGAAGGAAGAGACTGTCCGCATTTTGCTTGAGCGTGGAGCAAATCCCAATGTGCTCAATAGTGATGGAATGTCATGCCTCAACATGGTCGATCATGCGCAAGTCACCCGGTTGCTCTTGAATTATGGTGCCGATATCAAGATCGGCGCTCCGGCAAGTCATATCTTGACCCTTGCAAATTTGGACTTCGATTCGGCTGAACTGCTTCTCAAAGCAGGTACAAACCCAAACGAAGAATTTGCACCTCATATGGCAGCAAGACCCTCTAGCAAGACTTGCGATACGTATGAAGCTGCGTTGATCGTTAAGAAGCAAAGAGCCATGATATCACTTCTCCTCGAGTATGATGCAAACCCCTTTGTACTTTTGAGTGAATGCTCGTCTGTCCTGCAGAAGATTATTGAAGACCATGGCATACTAGATCTTTTCTGGGACGTACCAAATTTTCCAGTTGAGCTGCGTGGATCAGGTGGACGAACTCCTCCCATATCAGCATGCTTTCCTTCAATTGCCCCAGTACCAAGAGACTGGAGTACTCGGATCCATACACCTAAACTTGTGTGCTATCCAACAGCAGCATACAAGCTTCTGGTCATGGGGGCAAACGCAGGGGCAGCGGATGGTATGGGGAGGACTGCCTTGCATTAGATGTGTACTTTGTCGGAAGAGTTGGACGAAGCCCACCAAACTTTGTTTGCGGAACTCATTCGCCGCTCAACTGAAAGTGTTCATCGCCATGATCACGAAGGGTCACCCCGCTGCATATCGCCTTTTCGAATTCTCACACGCATAAATGGATCACTGACGTCTTGATCTCCCACGGATGCGACCCCACGAAAGCCGACCCAAGAGGCAACACTGTGCTCCATTATCTCGCACCCCAGCTCCTGGGGGGAGAAAGCGCAAGCTTTGGCAGCAGTTGAACGATTCCGACATTTCCTCTCTCAGGGCGTTCCAATCAACCACAGAAATAATCTGGGTGAAACAGCTATTTTCCTCTTCATCGCGAAATCGTGGAAGCCTACGATTGGTTGGTCCAATAATCGCAGCATTTCCAATTTCGCATCCGATAACGACATTACCCACCCCACCCCAAAGCCCCTCCTATTTTCACAGATGCCGGGGCAGATTTGCAGGTTCCCAACAACCAAGGCAGGAATTTGCTGCATGTCACAGCAGAACGGTGGCGGAAGAAGGAACCATGGTCTGTCGAGAGGGAGCAACAATAGGACATGATAGATCTTCAAGGAGTTGATGAACAGGAGCCTAGACCCAAGGGCTGAGGATGAGCAATGCAGGACTGCTATTGATGTTGCAGTGACGTGCAGGAAGACTTTTCTTGTCGACTTGTTTGGGCCGAAAGAGAGAGGGGTGCAGAGGCTTGTGGTTGAGGATACCGCGGATGAAGATAGCGAGGATAGTGAAGAGGAAGAACTTACGAAGAAGGGGAGGAAGATAGTATGTAAGTAGTCATATTCCCTGGTATTCTGATCTTGCAGCCGCAGTCTACGCGAATCAAAGATGCTCTTTTTAATTGAATTGATGAGTATACAAAATTCTACCGTCCAAGGACAATCATGCTCGGAATTGGTGATGACAAATGGCGGCATCAACAAATTTCGCCTAGGCCACAATATCTCGTCGAGCATCAAGATATCGCGTTTATGGAGCTTGGGAACTTGGGACAGGCTTCAAATAGTTTTAGCTCCTTTAACAAGGATGAAGCCCCTGCGGCATCCCATAAATGCCCTGTACCTCGCGTACGTCAGCACTAGCAAGGGCGGAAGCAGATTACTTTGCAGATAACAAGAACCTGACACGAATCTTTCCCCTTCCATTCTTTCACTTGAGAGGCCACAAATCCGAGAACGCATTTTATTCAAGATGCAAGTCTCTCCAAACAGGTCAGTAGTCGATCGACCTAAACAGGTCAGGCGGAGATTCGGATTACCAAAGGTCAGAATACGTCGCTTAATCCTTCTAAGCATGATTTGAGCTAATCCCACTGCTAGGTTCGGACTGGGTGCAAAACATGCAAGTAGGGATGCTCGGTCCCCGTACTGCAGTGGACGTCGAGTTGACATCTTCAAAGGAGGCGGCATATCAAATGCGACGAGATGAAGCCTAGCTGTCAACGATGCACCAAACTCGGGATTGAATGTGATGGATATGATGAAAAGAAGCCAGCTGTGGTGATCAAGAAGCCTGCGCAACGAGAGTTGCGTCCAAAAGGTTGCAAAGCCACAAAAGACTCAAACACAGGAGATTCCTTGCCGCCAATCCCGGCACCGATCGCCTACAACCCAGGAGGCAGCCCGGAAGATCTTCAATACTTTCAGTATTTTCAGCAGGTGTCTGTCAACGAACTCTCAGGCGGCTGGCACGAACCTCTTTGGAATACCTATCTGCTCCAAGCTTGTCATGAAATGCCGTTTATCCAAGACATGGCTTTGGCCCTAGCGGCTCAGGGGCGATTCGAGAGACTAAAGCATGGAATTCATCCTTTCGAAACAGCACACCAGCGGAGAATTTATGCTATGAAGAAGTACTCAAAGTCTCTTGCAGAAATACGGCGTTATCTCGCATCTGCCAGCCAGCCCGACGTGAGAATGTTTCTGCTCGTGAGTCTGCTCATATACATCTTTGAGTTCAAACAAGGGAACATGGAGACTGCTGTTAGACAAGTACGATCCACCCTCGCCCTTTTCAAGAACATGCGCTCCATAAAATCTTCCGTGTATGTTTATAATCACCACGTCCGCTGCCCAGAGACTCTCGAAGATGTTATTGTCGACATGGTTGCTCGCCTGGATAAACAAGGGTTCTTACTCCAGGCCAAGCAACCCAGCACAAAAGCGGAAAGGATTCCAGATGTCAGTGTCTTGGGAATGTCCCATCAAAATCCAGAATCGACGGATGTCCCAGCCGATTTCCCCAATGTCTTCGTGGCACGAAGGTACATTAGTTTTATCCAATACTGGGGAAGGCCAAATTTTGCGAGTGATGCTGTCAAGCACATTCTTCGACATGTGCAGAAAGTCCAAGGAAAAACTGTCGATGGCCCGGATTCTGGCAGGATAGTTTCGGCTCGGGAGTTTTCAAATCGGTTCCTTGAGACGAAGCAATGGCTCACTGGTATCGAAAAATTGTTCCAGCGGCTACAGACTCTACCCAGTTCAGATTACAGGTGTGCTCTGTCCGTAAAGATTCAAGGCTTGGCTACTCTGCTCGTCATGGCCTGCGGAATAGGATTCCGGCTCGAAGCGAGAACCAATATTGCCTTGCAGGAAGTGCACACCAAGTATGGTAGCGTCCGAGGTCTCTGCGAAGAAATGCTTCGACTGGGGAGGATGGCGGTCGATGATCCTGCCTTTTTGCGGTGCTATGTCTTTGATTTCGGAATTATCGTTTGTATACTGGTTATTTTGTTTGCGACGAATGACCCCGATCTCGAGAAGCAGACGGTGAAAATTTTGAGAGATATGAGACCTAGGAAAGAGGGTGTGTGGGATAGTTGCGTTGTGACCGTGATGGCCGAAACTATAGTTCGGAGCAGATCGACAATGCAGATGCTGTGATCTCAACGGATTTGGTACCTTTGTGGATGGTACGGTTATTTAAGCTGCTCCAGCCAAGGTTGACCAGTCAGCGGAGGAGAAAATGTATGCATACGGGCAACTGTACCGCTAGAAGAATTTGTGCCAGCCAGACTGCGGGATTCCACGCCAAAATATCAGTCTCGCGCTCTTAGAGATATTGCATGCTGTGAGCATCTTGGGATGTCCAAGCTTAGATTTATCAGCATAGTTTGTTTGTGTGTTGAGCAATAACAACTAATTTCCACTGCACGAACTCGCAACCTTCAAAATAACCACGGCAGGTTGAACATTGGCTACAAGGTGGACCCTTTGCAAAGTAAATCGAGAAGAATACAAAAGGGCTTTGGAAGTTACCAAAGTGGGCAAATTGTTCCTTTTGGGGGCCTTGTCGAAGAACATGAGAAAAGGTCATCAGCGATCTGGACGGAAAGTAGGTGATTTATGGGGACAAGCCGGCCGTTGTCCAGCTACAAGTTACTCAGCTGCCACGACACAATCATCAAGAGACGACAGTAAAAGACCAAGAATCTCGTCGCGTTCAGGTTTCGTACCTCCAGTTCAGGAGGTCCTTGGCTTGAAACAAGGTTTCCATGGCAGTTTCAGTCTCTGGGACGTGTCTTCCCCAGATTCCCCGCGCTTCCAAAAACATCACTATTCATATTGAGTAGTAATAAAAGAATCTTTGCTCGCAGCAAGTGGTCACTGACCCCCGGTATCATTCTAGTCACCACGCTTGAGCAACATCGTGATGTGCATCCACAATACTCGCTAAATTGTTGTGTTTCCCCTGACCCCGCTTCCAAGCTATCTCGTACCGACTCGCTCCCGTACCTGTTTCAGTCTCACTTCTCATCAGCTATCAAACTCTTTGCATCTTGGCAGCTCCTGGAGTCAATGTGTTCCTTAAAGAACCCGAAAGTCCCACAGAAAGATTTGAGAAAAAACAGTGATTTTCCAATCGCCAGCAACCAGCCATGTTAAAATCAGCAAAGTTAAAATCATTCATCGACAAACGTCGCCAGTCGTATCAATTACCCCGCCCAACGATTGGAGAACTCAGGGCGGAGAATGGGAGAAAGAATATAACGTCGCACTCCGAATTCGAAGCTGTGATTGGCTACAGCCGGGCAGTTGTCACGGGTTCTTGGATCGAGGTTTCAGGCACAACTGGGTATGTCTTTCCTGCTTGTTCTTTTTCCATATTGCAAGCTTACAAGTATAATTTCAGCGTTCATTATGACACAGGATTCATTGCGCCTGATGTAATCGAGCAGACGGAACAAGCGTTCATCAATATCGCAGCTGCTCTCGAACAGGCAGGAGCCACGCTGAGAGATGTCGTGCGTGTACGATATATCTTGCCAGACAAAAAGGACTTCTGCTTGATCTGGCCGACGTTGAGAGCTGTGTGGGGTAACATCAGGCCGGCCGCGACGATGATGGAAGCGGGATTGATGAACGATGAGATGAAGATCGAGATTGAGGTTACAGCTAGGAAGGCAAAGCCAGCTCTTGAGGGGACTGTTTGATGAATAAGCGGAGATGAATATTAGGAGTAGATTTGAATTTTGTCGCTTTGCATGTGCGGCTATGTGTATCGTTTTTGATAGATGGACTTTAGATTTTGGGGCTGAAGACTCCCCCCCCCCCCCCCCCCCTTTTTCTTTTTAGAGTTTCGTTAACGGGCAGATGGAAAGTTAGGAAGAACTTTCCATCTTATGTTCTAGAAATGAATATAGATTAGCAGAGTTACATCACTTGAGAGTGTTCTTTACAGCAGATGGATAGTTAGGCATTTGTTGGGGGCCTTGTACCAAATATTCTCGACGATATATCTCAGACTCGACGTAACTATTGTGAGCTGTGCCAAATGAATCTGGAGGGGTAATGCATCTGCAGTTGAAAAGAGGTGTGCCAGTTCAGAGCAGGATTAGTTCAACAGTTACATTCAGCCCAAGTGAGTAAGCAAGAGCAGGCAACAGCAAAGATTCTTTTACAAAGAGTCTCTTGTGAGTAATGAGAAGGAAGAATTAGTTCCAAGCTGAAGCGGCATCGATGGACAAACTGGGATCCAAGAACCGCCCGAAGAATTGCTCCCCAAGAAAGATACGGTCAAGAGAAACGTCAGCAAAGTACAATGGCCCCTAGACCAAACTGAAGGCAGCCTCGCTCCAAAACGCCCGTTCCTCTAGCTCCTTGTTCCAGTCGTAGATTGAGGGACGTTGAAACCGAAAACTGATTCGAAAGGAGTTCGACATTCAACACATGGCTGCCCGTCAGCACAAATAGTGGGCGTGTTTAAATATATTAGCAAAGTGGAGTAACAGCCTTGACAAATTCTTCCTCCAATTTATCTCCATTGTCTACTCTATACTTGAGATCCCGTATCTGCTCTAAGGCTTCATCATACTGGTCTAGCTGGGCCGTCTTCTTCGTCACTAGAGCCTTGATTGCTTCGGTACCGAGGAATCCGTTCTGGACTTTCTCCCACTTCTCGGTTCCAATGTGCTTTCTTAACTGTGCAAAAGGAATGCTGCTAATATAGTTGAAGCCGGTTTGCAGAAGTATATGAAGCCACATGGCACCTGAAGCCTGAGACCACTCCACTAGCGAAGAAAGTTCCTTGGTCTGGGGTCCCGGCAGCTGTTCTTCTTCCTCTTTCAGGACGCGCTTGAAGATCTCCAGGTATCTGAGGTATCGGGTGAGAATTGCGGCTGACTGGGTTGCCTCTTTCTTGATCTCGGCGTCATAGAGAGTCAGCCTAGACTGAAGAAGCCACCATGGAGCAGAGCCAAAGAGCTGGGCCGGACCAGCATATGACCACTTAAGGTCCACTACCCCGACAATGGTCAGATCATCCTTGCCTTTGATGATCAAGTTCGCTAGGCCAAAATCATCGCAAAGGAGTTTGAATAGACCCTTATCGTAGTCTTTCCAGACGAATTCGGGTATCAGGGCTCGTAGGGCGTTGAATGACGATAGCTTCGCTCGGGCGTCATATTCGCCAGCGACTGAGTTCGACTGGTGAACAAGTTGTTCCCAATCCTGGCCGAAGACGTAAAGGAAATACTCGGCTGTCGACGCAAACCCCTGGCTTCGGTCACCTAGATAGAGGCCAGGGAATGACCCGCGGGACTATAAAAGAGCCTCAGCACGTACCGAAAGTGTTCACTCCTCCCAGCTGAATGAAATGATGAACCTTGAAGGTTAGGGGGCCAACGGGCGCCTGGAAGCCCGTTCTCGGTGTTGGGAGATTGCCAATGCAGTCAAAGCCGAGCTAGAAAAGCTTAAGAAGAATCTGGGCAAACTACCTATAGATGTACTCGATATCGCTGTCGCTAATGTCGTTTCTCATTAGTCTTTTGTCTGTCTTTCCCTTTAGAAAGCTCTCGAGACTGATGCCTTTGATGAAATCCACGATAATGAAAGGACCTAGACCAAGAGGGTTGTGTATAGCAAGACCCCAGCCGTGAATCCTTGGAACAGGGACGTCAGTCTCCTCGTAGATACGACTCATCGTTTCCACCTCCATGGCCACCTTCTCATCGGCCAATGTATCGCAGACAGTGCCAGCCTGAGCGAAACGGACCAACCAGGTGGTCTTATCTCTAAAGATTAGCTTCAGGCCCAGGTTGTAGCCGCCGTGGATGAACGGGATGTTGCCATCTGCCCTACAAGGAAGCTGATTTGGGTGAAAGGTCTAAACTCACGTCTCAAGCTGTCCACTCTCACGCATCTGGTGGACCTTCTTGACCCAAGAGGATAACTGTACCTCATGTATGAGGTCGAGCCGCTTGTCGTATTCCATGATATTCGTGTGTAATGGCTTGGAATTGCTCAAGAAGATATGTTGTCTGTGCACATGGATAACGCTGTGAATTGTCTTGGGGCGGTGTTGAGAGCTAATAGTAGGTGTTCCACCCACTATCTCAACCATTCGATTATGGGGTGAGTATTGATTGCTGCGAAGCCTCGACTTCAGTTGAGTGAGATAATCGCATTTACGTGAAGCCAATTTACCTAGGTAGTTGATAGTTTTGCCCGATTTGCCAAGAACTAGCATTAACTGCCGTTCGTTACTAAAAGTATCGGACTAATTACAATTGGTGATATAAGCTTAGTAGCTGAAGACGCTCAATTTTTGGCTTTGAGCCACCCGCTGCTACCGTAGGAAGAGAAACCACCTCTTCCTTCTACCAACTCAAAATCGGCGACGGCTACCTCAAATCATACCTTCGCTGTCTCAAACCCACCAATAAGGATAGATGTCGATGTGGAGTTATAAAACTTAGGGCTAGATCCTCATCATCCATGGGAATACAATCGGCAACACCTCCACATATAATACCATACGGGAGGCTTTTGATAGTAGAAGCAGTTCGAACACGCCACGCTCGGGAGCAATCCCGGCAGGCCATGGATGACGCAGTAAACTAGACGTAACTTAACCCCGGTCCCGCCGCATCCGTGCAAATATCCACCAACCACAAAAACTGGCCAAGTGCATTGCTTCAAATCGCCTGTCCCTTCTCACACATAGTAGTGGTCGACCGATCTTGAAATTTGCCCTAAATATGCATTTGAGGCTAATAACTCAAAACATCCTGTACAAAATCAACAATGGAGGTCTCAAGTGCAATGGAAATTGACACCCGAGGAAGTTACATGGATTGGTTGGCGGGGAAATGAATCCTGTGCATCATCACCACAACACAACACCAACGTTTCCGCCCTGGTGCAGAGAAAACGTTCGTCTACATTTGTATAACTATCGCTTCCTTAATTGTGAGCCAACACTCCGCCAAATGATCTCAATGCGCATCAGCTAAATCTGCCAACCATCTAGTCTTCGCCATCGTGATCTCTCTCCTATTCCAATGCCCAACATCAGCCTCCGCCCTGCTGCTCGATCTCCTGCCGAAGAAAACGAACGCACGTTGCCTGCGTACAAAACACAAACACAAGGAAGTTTATCACCTTCAAACACCCAGCATACTCCGACAGTTACCAGCAAAGCAGCCTCCTCCAACTTTACGCGTGGGACACACAAGATGGAGGGCTGCATGCCGGCACCGCGTTGTTGGCTTGCGCAATTGTTGCCTGTAATGCACAGGATGGATACTTGACACGGCACCGGGATGGAGACAGCTTGCACCTTGAAGATGCAGTACGTTTTGGTCGTTTGGGCTTGAACTTTCGGTTTTAAATTGATATCTTTCACCAATCTCCAGTCATTGGGAACCTGGGATCTCCTTCCATGAATTTGTTATATCATCTTGTCATCTAAATTGGAAGAAAGACAGCTATCATGGAACTAGATACAAAAATACAAAAAAAGGATTCATTATTACTATAGTTTCTCTCTCTCTCTCTCTAACTTCTTCCATTAATCATATCATATAATGATAACAAATCATACCTTCTTGTAACATGGGATAATATCATCTAAATTTCTAACCTCAACCATTTTCACTACCAAGGGAAAAGCACATTGGCATCTTGCATTTGAATCTCCAGAGAATATAATGCATTTCTCTAAGAATAATCTAAACTATGCCGAAAGAAAGTACAATGCTTCCAAAACCTTCAAAGGATCGAGATATACAAAACAAACGCAGGACTTTCTCAGATACATCAGAGTCAACTTCTCGTTCACTTTCCGCTCCTTTTACAATCAACTTCTACACTTCAAACACCCAACTCCCCCACCTTTCCATCCCCCAAAATCATCCTCTCCAACTCCTCACTCTCCCCACTCATCTCCACCATCGACCTAAAAAGCGCCTCCTCCCCCTCCCCTCCCTTCTTCTCAAGCAACTCCCTCGGGCTCCCAAACTCCTTATCAACACCCTCACCCATGACAAGAATCTTATCGAAATCCGCCACGGTGCTCAACCGATGCGCGATAACAAGCAACGTCGTGTTAGCGAATTCTTCTCTGATGGACCGCTGGATGAGGAGATCGGTAGCCATGTCTACGGCGGAGGTAGCTTCGTCTAAGAGGAGGACCTTGGGACGGGAGAGAATGGCGCGGGCGAGGCAGAGGAGTTGCTTCTGCCCGTGAGAGAGGTTGGAGCCGGATGAGGCGATGGGGGAGGAGAGTGAAAGGAAGGGGTTTTTGTTTTCGGCTACGCTAATTCCGGGAGTGTCGATGGCGGTGGTGGATGTGGCGGAGGAGGAGGCGGTAGGGTCTTGGGTTTCGGGGTTGGGTGTGTGTGTTGTGGATGGGATGAGATGGACTCGCATGAGGGCTTCGCGGAGTTGGTAGTCGCTGAATTCGGAGAAGGGGTCGAGGTTTGAGCGGATGGTGCCGGAGAAGAGAACGGGGTCTTGGGGGATGATTGCTAGGCGGGTGCGAAGGTCGTGGAGCTTGATCTTGGAGATGTCGACCCCGTCAATGGTTATGCTTCCTTTGCGGGCGTTGAGGAAGCGAAAGAGTGCTAAGGAGAGGGTTGATTTGCCTGCATGTGTTAGTGTTTGGTTTTGGGTACGATAAAGTTTGTCCGGAATGATGGCGAGGAAAAGGGATATTCACCTGCTCCAGTCCTGCCAATAACCCCAATTCTCTGATTACCCTCAGCCGTGAAACTCAAGCCTTTCAAAATAGCAGGCAGGTCGTCGGCATATCCCAATTCTAGATTCTTCACTTCCACCTTTCCCACTTCTGGCCAAGTAGCACGCACCCCCTCTCCACCCTGATCTTCGATCGTCAGATCTCTGTATTCAAAGATCCGCTCGGTGGCGTTCATATCTAATTCGAGCTGAGTAGAAATGCTGATTGCCCATCCAACCCTATATCCAAAACTCAATGCGAACGAAAGAGCAAAGCCAGCAAGACTTGCATCGATGCCCCGCTTATTGATGACGAAAGCCGCAACAGTACCAGCAAAGAGCGAGGATGTGAGAGCGATGCGAAGTCTGAGCCAGTTGCGAAATAGACTGTTGAACCAGGTACAAGTCGCATAATCATCGATCAATGTGAACATTCTATCTCTGAACTCGGATGATTTAGCAAATGCTCTGATAGTTGATAGGCCACTCAAAGATGCGGCGAAGTGGGAGATGACAGGCGATTTGTTCGTCGATTCGAGACGTTTCACTGTTCGTGCAGCCACGATGTAACTCTTTCCAAAGTACACGCAGACCAGCAGCAGAAAAGTGGCGCAGATAAGGATGAACGGAGAAACGAAGATGGCAGCGACCATGATTCCAACTGTATCTGCAATGGCTCCGGCAAAGTGAAAGAAGTTCTCTGCTAGAGATGAATCAAGGTTGATGAAGTCTCCAGTGAACCTGTTGAGGATTCTGCCCATTGGAACAGTGTCGAGCCAGCGGAGGGGTGCTCGAAGAACACTGTCCAGGATGTCCTTGAAGATCTTCCGAGAAGCGTGGATAGATCCTGCGTAAACTGTGTAGAGACTACCGACCGAAAAGAGTACCGAAATTGTTGAAATAAAACAATAGACACTGAGATAAAACCATAGATTTCTGTTGTGAACATCGATTGGGAGGATGGAGTTTGCAGACATGGACGTAGAGTTTAGAGAGTTGATGTGGCTGATAGGGTGTCCGGAGAAGTGTGTTTGCAAACTGTTGCCGTAATGGTAGGCTGTGAAGGATGATGCCTGGGGTGATCCAGAAACCTCCGTTCTTGCGTATTCATTCGCCCAGATCCTGACCCAGTAGGTACGGCCAAGTGTGAAGCCTTGCGTTGCTATGAAGAAAATCAGGATGATCGACCAGAGTGGCCAGCCTCCAGAAGCGCCAAGGTAGCCAGTATAGACTGAAGTTTTGACACGGCCGGTCTCCCGTCCCTCTTCCTCGTGCAGCTTCTTCGGCGGAGCCTTTGCGGCGAATGCAGCGTCTTCGGATGGAATGGCTGTAGAACCATTTGTCTTTACCTTGCGTAGAACCTCATCTTCCTCAATATCAGCTGATTCGGTGATAGCGTTGGCTTCAAGGATCTCGTCTAATTCCCCAGTCTGTCGAAGATCTTCGATCAATCCTGCATGTTCAAGGACACCTCTAGCCGAGAGACGAACGGCGTATTTGGCTCGCGGTAGGCAAAGTGATACGTGATGAGTGGCCAAGATTCGGGTTCTGCCTTCGGCAAGTTCGCCCATCACTGCATTCTCGTATATGTGTTTCCCAACGTGAGCATCCAGGGCACTGAACACGTCGTCCATGATCAATATACCAGCTCTCGAGTAGAATGCTCTTGCCAGTGTTAAGCGCCACTTCTGTCCGCCAGACAGACTGATGCCCTGGGCCCCGACCTCAGTCTGGTCACCATCCTCAAAAATTTCAAGGTCCTGGGTTAGGGCGCATGCATCGACTACTTTTCTGTATCTGATGGGATCAAAAGGAAGGCCGAAGAGAATGTTATCCTTGATCGTAGCGTTCTCGATCCATGGTGTTTGAGAGACGAATGATAATGCGGATGGTATGATCCAATCGGCCGCCGTAGCTTTGGCATCGAATCGCTCGTCTGTAGACTTGGGAACCCGAATATAACCTGATTCGAGGTGAACCTCCCCTAATATTGCGGCAAGAAGGAGGGACTTTCCTGATCCAGTTGGACCAGAGATAACACTCAAAGCATCGTTTGGAAACTCGAGATTGAGCTCTCGGAGAGTGAATGTGTCGGCATCCGAGTCAGCAGAGCCGCGGGGAAAGCTGACCGATGCATTGTGGAAGGATACAGAGTCTCCGGGGAACGTATTTTCAGGCTTTTCCGGCAAGCGAAGAAAGTTCTCAATTCTGTCGCTACTGATTTTGGCGTTGATGGCTGAGACCAGAAGATACGGGATGTTAGCGACGAGGCCTTCGAGTTGAATGAACAAACTGATAGATGTGAATGCCACTGACGGCAAGAGGTTTCCATGGATCCAAGAGTAGGTGGCTAAGGATAGTGCTGTTAAAACAACAGGAGTAAAGTCGGAAGCAATTGACATGAAGATGCTGTAAAGCCTGGATTTCCAGAGAGTGGAAAGCTCCTCTTCACGGATAGAGTCAAGTTTGTCAGCCCACTGGGTTTCGATTGCTGAGAATTTGATCTGGCGAATGCCCTGCAGGGCCTCTGTCGTCACCGCTGTTCTTGTGTCTCGGATTCCCATCAATGCTTTCTGCTTTTTGCCATACTTCGTCGCGAGAGCTTTGTTGATTGGGAAAAGACACACAATACCCAGAAGTCCCGCGCAAAGACTTTGCCAGCCGATGAGAACCCACAAGAACGCAACCGTCACTATAGCCTTGCCCGCAAAGTTGACGTAGGCAGTATTCATGATACCGAAAAGAGCCACCTGGGTGCAATCGACCGCGAACATGTTCAAAACGTCTTGTTGGTTGGCCGATTGGACTTTGTCTGGGGTCTTGGCGTTAATTTTTGCCTCGTCCTCTTCTGGTGATTTCTGGGCGGTTTAATTAGCTTTTTCTGTTTCAAAAATCACAAAACAAGAGAATTCTTGTTGCAGCATTACATCTTACCTCATCTGGAGGCTTGCTCGAGTCCTCAACCTTCAACATCTTTCCGTACACCAGTCCTGTCAAAAGCGAACGAAGAGGAATATGGATATCTGTGCAATACGGATTAGATCAAATCCAAGCAAGTCTTTCAGATCAACGTACCTGTTAATCCCCACCATATGAGCCTGGTATCAACAATATTCGAACTTACCGTTGCACCAACGATGCCAGCAACATACATCCACGCTCCCGATTGAGTTGCATCTCCATCTTGCCGAGTCTCAAGATACTTCAACAATTGCAATGTCGCAAATGCTGGAGCAACATCGAAGAAATTTGAGAAGAGGATGGCCAGCCATTGGAGGATCAGCTCCCAGTGAAAGGCCCATAATATCTGTACCCACAAAGGAAGACTGTCTTCTTTGATGATGATGTTTCGGAATCTTGAAGTTGCCTTTTCTGAGCGTACGACATGATCCATTGCAGGCATGTCGGAATTGTTAAACTCCTCTTTGCCCGCGGCGGCCAGAACAGGTGTACCCCAGTAAAAACTGTACTTGGCCCAGAGGCTGACGTTCCATTGACGATCAACGAGTCGGCCATCTGGACGATAAACGTCGGGACGCCTCTTGACGGAAAATATCGTTGCGATCAGCACAAAAATCGCCCCAAGTTGGCAGCTTGTCAGAGCCTTCGTGATGATATTGGGGTCACCAACGAGGGTTATGACAGCAAGTCCAGCGATCAAGAAGCATGACCACAACCTGGCTACGATAGCTCTGAATCTCGTGACAGGTTCCACGACTCTGGAGATATTGGCGAATTGCAAGATCAATAGAAACTAAGATTCATTAGCATGGAATTATGCAAAACAGCGGGAGTGGATCCATACCCAGGCGGGTACAAGAAACACAATTCCGTTAAATTTTCTCTCGTCGGGAATATCTGAGTTCGAAGGCGTATGGCCGGATGTATGCACGGTCGTGGCGAGGCAGATAAAGTCCGCAATCGCGAGCCCAAACCCAATCACCAGAACAGCAAAAATGGTGATGATTTGAGCTTTGTTGGAAAATCTTTGAGTAGATTCTGTGGTTGCCACTCCATCTTCGTCCTCATAGAGAGTATCCCCGTGATTGGGACTCTTCGCGATGCGCCATTTTCCTGTCACGAGAGACCACAGGGACGGAATCGAATGCAAGAAGATGAGAACAGCTAACACATATTCGATGTTCAGTAGATCAGAAAACATGCTCATCATGAAATCTAACTCGATGTCCGTGATAGAGAAGGTGTCGCTCTGTCGCTCTGTCGCTCTGTCGCTCTGTCGCTCGGCAGCGGGGCGTATAATTGAACAAAACCAGGTACCTAGCAAGAAAGGATATCCATAAGGTGGTAAATATAAATGCGAGTCCTGATGATTGAAAATTGAAGATATATTCGACGAGAGAAGGTGGTTATGTTCTGTTATATTATGGTTCTGGATCTGCGGGAGACCCAATGGCTGGACGGGTGGATGTGAAAGTAAGCCTTGGCGGAATAGGAAGGTGGTAAAAGAACCCGCTCCACTTTTGATATTCGCAACCAAGGGGGATGTGGATGAGTCTTACACCGTGTTACAGAAAGTCAGAGTGTATTGTACCTAGGTAAGTAAGCGGCCCAGGTGATACGAAAGGGGTGCATTAGGGAGGATAAACTAGCAAATTGAAGGTAACGATAATGCAGGGCCTCCTTCGTTGGGGATGTTGATTTTGAGACCAAAATATCCAATAATATATCGCGGTGAGAAGTTGAGGCGAGCGGTGGAGAATGTCCTGGCGAGAAGTAAGCACGGAGGAATACCATTGAAGCTGTCGGTTCAGGCGATAACACAATGGGTAAACGGAGTGCAGACTGCCTCGGATTGCTGTGCCTCGAAGAGTCATTCGCGTGTCATATTTACCGACAGTGTGCAATGTGAGGAGTTTTCGTTGGCATGTATGATGAAAACCATCGGATAAGGAAAGCAAGAGCTCAGAAATACTCATAGATTTGCTCGGAAGATGACATCTGTGCAAAGGCATCAGCGGGTCAAACTTACATGAACCTACATGACTTTAGGCAAGAAAGTAAACAAATTGTTGCCGAGAAAGAGGGAGGGAAGAACCCACGAGACAACCTGGTAGGAGTAAACTAGGATCACGTGACAGCGCCTTCTCGGCAACAAGCGGCCCAGCGAATCCAGCGCTCCGATTTGCAAGCAAGAGAGAGAGAGCATTGAGAAATTGTTGAACCCGCCAAACACCACTTCTCAAGTCAATTCCCCACGACGGCGAGCTCACGGTCGAAAATATACACAATGGCAGCAACAGCGACAAGATTCAGGTGCTTAAATGCGCCTCCACTGCGTCAAGCATCTCGCGCATTGTTCCCAGCTTCCATTTCCTCTCGAAGCTTTGCCACTGAAGCTACCTCCCTCGAACCCCCTTCCAAAAGACGCCCAACATACTTCAAAGACAAATTGAACAGCGTGCCATCGTTCAATGAGTTCATGGGATCCCAAGATGAGATTCTGTCAACTGAAGATGCCCTCGAATTACGGACTGCGATGGTAGGACCACCAGGGAAGAAGAAGCAGATCACTCGACTCCCGGAATGGTTGAAGACGCCTATACCGGACAATGCGAACTACAAGAAGATCAAGAAGGATCTGCGAGGTCTAAACCTGCATACAGTCTGCGAGGAGGCGAGGTGTCCTAATATTTCAGATTGTTGGGGCGGAGGCGACAAGAGCGCTGCTACGGCTACGATTATGTTGATGGGGGATACTTGCACGAGAGGCTGTCGATTCTGCAGCGTCAAGACTTCGAAGGCACCTCCACCGTTGGACCCCCATGAGCCGGAACATACTGCTGAGGCTTTGTCGAGGTGGGGATTGGGCTACGTTGTGTTGACGTCTGTGGATCGTGATGATCTTGCGGATGGAGGAGCGAGACATTTTACGGAGACGATCATGAAGATCAAGCAGAAGAAACCAGACATGCTGGTTGAGGCTTTGACGGGTGATTATGCGGGAGATTTGGACATGGTGGCTATGGTTGCGAGAAGTGGACTGGATGTTTACGCGCATAATATGGAGACTGTGGAGGAGTTGACTCCATTCGTCAGAGACAGAAGGGCGAAATTCAGACAGAGTCTGCTAGTGCTTGAGGCTGCGAAGAAGACTGTTCCAAGTCTGATCACCAAGACGAGTATTATGCTTGGATTGGGCGAGACCGAGGACCAACTCTGGGCAACACTGAAAGGTAAGAACCCCCAACAAGCCTCTACATGTCCCTCTACACGTCCATGCTAACCTTCCCCAGAACTCCGCAAAGTCAATGTCGACGTCGTAACATTCGGGCAATACATGCGTCCCACCAAGCGCCACATGAAAGTCGAAGAGTACGTCACACCCGAGACATTCGAACTATGGCGCCAACGAGCCCTCGATCTCGGATTCCTATACTGTGCCAGCGGACCTCTGGTTCGGAGTTCCTATAAAGCGGGAGAGGCGTTCATCGAGAATGTCATTAAGAAGAGGAAGGGTGTTACGATATTGACGGATGAGGCGACGGGGATGCAGAAGGCTGTGGTATGATGATGGGACGATCTATGTGTTGCTGCGATTCAACAGCCGCAGGATGGAGATGGGACATGGATTTGGCGTTTTGAGCAGATGCAGTGCGGGGGGGCGTACTGAGGATTGTACTATAGACAGATTCTAGACTGTTATGCTGCGCGAGCAGGTAATACAGAATGTTTTCAACAAAGTTATGCCCCATTTGCAATTTAGGTGTACGATATTCTGCTGTTTAAACTTCGTCCTGGATATTTCTTAGCATTTGGAGTTCTAATCATCTCCAGACTTCCCGTCAGGCACGTTTAGAACGGGCTGCCTGGTGGCATCTACTCAACTTCAACCCTTGGCGTATGTAAGTTTAATCAGTCATGTTTGAAGATGTGACAGGCAAAGGAGAGTTTTCAGCGGTTATGTGCAGAATTGCGGTCCTGGGAAGTCGAAAAACTCCTTTGACAAAGGAAAAGGCAGCCTCCCGTGCCCGTACCCGTACCCGTCAAATTCTGATTCTATCACCACGTTGATCACAGACTATACCTCTTTCCGTATTACAGGTAGACCTGCCAACCCTCAGATTCAGCGAACAAACGGATCAGGGAAACCGAGGCGATGCTTTTGAAGTTTCTCAGAATGTAAGATGTTTAGAATAGCAAACGCAATCTTACTTGACTTCTGACAGAGCCGAGCAACATTCTTCGTAGCATCGGACAGCGGTCAAGTACTAGATACTGCCCCGAATTTTCCTTCATTCTCATCAGTGAAATTTCAATATCCTTCATTCTATTCAACAAAAATCACAGCCCAATACCAAACCCCCATCTCAAAATCCAACCGCTTCCCTCCAACTTCACCATGAACCACCACCACCTTACCCTCCCCA
The DNA here is from genome assembly GCA_021432625.1 of Leptodontidium sp. 2 PMI_412. NCBI lineage: Eukaryota > Fungi > Ascomycota > Leotiomycetes > Helotiales > Leptodontidiaceae > Leptodontidium > Leptodontidium sp. 2 PMI_412. The sequence continues at coordinate 43,717 of MU270521.1, forward strand.
TTGATCCCAGCATCAACACATCTACAGACCTCCACAACTACTTCCCATCTAAAACAGCCACGACCCTCGAAGTGCGCCGCTGGATCCTAGCGAACCTCGTTCTGGGAGGTATCTTGCTTAAGAATGTGTCATGGGTGAATAGCAGGATCCTATGGAATGGCTCTGATCTTCGACACTGCGCCCAACTCAGCGCATCGATGGCGCTGCAGAGCTGGGGATGTGAGATAACAGCTTCTGGGCTTCTGGGGAGGGATATTGTTGATTCTGTGAAGTTGTGTCGGCATTTTCTTGAACTTTTGTTGAAAAAAACTGTTGGAAAAACTGTTGGAAAGTAATTGCATTCTACTGACAAAAAGTCTCATTCGGCAGATATACGACGGTACTCATTTTTCCCGGAAACGGACGTTCCATCGTATGCCTAGGTTAATTGCATTCGTCATTGGGCATTTCGTCTTGTTTGTTATCTTCGTTGGGATACTTGGGGAGCTTTGTGAGATGGCGAGTTTGTTAGATGAGGAGCACCAACAATATCAGCGAGGCGGAGGCAGGAACTCGGCAGGTGGCACTCGATATGGACATAATTGGTGATTCGGATGTAGAAGGGGGGTGGCCAGTTATGTGTGGGATTTGATGAGCTGGTAAATATGTTTATGATGTTGAAGGCCGTTGTGTTGTCGCATACCCCTTTTCAGCTCGCTTAATTTTAGCTTGCAAAGTGGCAGTAAAAACATTCATTAGAGGCTTTCTTCATTCGCACGGAGCTATTGAATGTCTTGTATAGAATAGGACAGAATGCGTAATGGATTGCTACAAGTGCAACAGTAAGTGTTTCGAAATAGAACATGGTTCATTTCGGAGACTACGTGAAGCGAGTCCAGGCCCTTGGTCAGTCCCAAGGGGCATCAAATATTGAACAATCAGTGAGGCACATTAATAATTGCGGGCTCAAAAAGATCGATGATGATTAATCTAGGCCCGGGCTGATCCATAGCTCTTTATTCATATCCTCACAGTCTACCTCCATTATTAATCTCGCAAAAGAAATCCGACACCATGTCCACCGGGAGATTACTGAATCGACACTCCAGTCCCAAAACATTCGTCTCGCTTAACATCTATCGCCATCGAATCCTAGATACAATCAGTATCCATTCAAGCAATTCAATTAAAAAGGCCAACAAAAAACTTACCATGCAGCCGACTCCTACTTCCCGCTTTACCGATAACCTCAACCCGGAACCCCAACTTCTCCATTTCAACTACATCAACCAACCCCCGCCCATCAAACACCCACTTCGGCTTCTTCATCTGATACGCAATTCGTGCCCACTCCAAATTCTCACTGGCGATGACTTCTTCCACAGATCCTCTCTCGCAGTCTCTGCATCCCTCCGCACAAGCTGGTTCAGGCAGGTAGCGGTTCAGCGGATCGGTGTCAAGTGGTGGCTCCAGGTCAGTGGGAGAAGTGATCTTGTTCTTGCGGGCTGAAGCCATCATGTGGAGAATATCGAGCTCGGAGGGGACGTGGCTGGTCAAGGTCGTAGAAGAGACGGGCGAGGGGTTGGTCTTCACGAAGACAGATTCCTTGTTTTGGAGAGGTGGGTATCGGAATTGATCCCATTCAGTGAGAATGAGGATGGCGCTGGAATCGGCGCATGCTTCGTAGGAATCTTTGTAGACTGTTGTTTGCAACATGTTAGTGAGGATTGGCACGTAGGATTTTGGAGGATGGTACCTTCGATTGGTCCATCTGGCTTCAGGAGCTTGAGACCTGTCGTGGCGAACAATCTCTTGATCTCGTCTTTCACGTCTTCAGGGTTGCATCTTGGATCAAAGATCGCAATCTCGGCTGGGTTATCCGCCAACAATGATTTGACGACTTCGACAGCAGGTGACTCTCGTGTATCGCTGGTGTCTTTCTTGAATGCATACCCAAGGATGCTGATTTTCTTGCCGATAAGTGTACCATGAAGGTTTGACACAACACGCTTGACGAATCTATTGCGCTGGAACTCGTTGATCGTGATGACCTGCATCCAGTACTCAGCAACCTCTTCCAGATTGAGAGTCTGCGCTAGATAAACGAGGGACAGAATATCCTTCTTGAAGCAGGACCCGCCAAAGCCAAGACCGGCTTTCAAGAACTTCGACCCAAGACGAGGATCAAGACCGATAGCCTTGGCAATCTCATCGACATCCGCACCAGTTCTCTCGCATATCGAACTGACGGTGTTGATACTGCTGATTCTCTGTGCGAGCATAGCGTTGGCCACGAGTTTCGAAAGTTCGGATGACCAGAGATTGACGGTTACGATTTTGGATCGGTCGACCCATGCGGAGTAGACTTCTTCGAGGGTGGCTGCTGCTGCGAGACCGGCTTTGGTGCGGGAGCTACCGATGAGGATCCGGTCTGGGTTGAGGAGGTCTTTGATGGCGGTGCCTTCGGCGAGGAATTCTGGGTTAGAGAGGATCTCGAAGGGTACTCCTGGCCGGTGGACTTCAAGCTGTTGTCTATGTGAGTATGCGAGTGCCAGGGAGATGCAGGTTCTTGTGAAGAAAGCAATGACTTACAGTATCCCGAATGATCTGAGCAGTTCGGCAAGGAACGGTACTCTTCTCAACAATGATAGCACCAGGCTTAGCAGCAATAGCTATATCCTTTGTCGCACCCTCCAACGCAACCATGTTCGTCGCAGCTCCTGCACCGATTCCAGTGATCTTTGTTGGTGTATTGACACTCAAAAACACGATATCGGCCTCGGAGACACACTTTGCAACTTCAGTCGAGAAGAAAAGGTTGGGTAGCCGAGCAGGAAGTTCTGCAGTGAAAGCTCCGTCGACGTTGACTTTTGTGGCGTTGGTTCCGTCTCGAGCTACGCGTACGATCTCGTTGAGACCGGGTTCGTGGATGGGAGGGTGTTGAGAGTTCCATTTTCGGATGCGGTTGATGTCTTTGTCAACCACTGTTACTCGGATGTTGGGGTTTTGGAAGGCGATGACTGCGGCTGTTGGTCCTCCTGAAAATGGTGTCAGTTTGGCTCTAGACAATAATATGAACCGACTCAAAGCAAAACCTCATCATGGTGTTTCGACGCATCGAGTGTAGTCAAAGTGAGATTGAGGTCGGAGACAACAGATTGGAGTGAAACTTACCAACATAACCAGCACCAACACAGCAGATGTTCTTAGCTTTGGTGACAGGCAAGACCTCAGTAGCAGCTTCCCGAGAGAGCTTGACAAGATTTGTGGTGCTTGGATTGAGAGGCGTAGAAGGATTCGTAGAGAGTGGTGAGCCGTCTAAGAACTCGGATGTATCACTAGATGCTGACTCCATCGTCAATATTGTATGAAAAAGTAGTGAGTGCAGAAGTAAGAGACGTGGTGAATGGACTTATGATGTTTTGGATAGACTTGAAATTATTGAAGACAGATATATGATGTTCGAGCTCTGGTCAAGGAGATAGTTGATACTGCAGGATCTTCCCGATACAATTAGAACAAGGAACTGTCGACTTCGCAGGCCCCTGCCACTACTTTTCTCAAACTCTACTTCATTTTCATCAGATCAACAAGATCTTGCCTATCACGAAGACCACGCTCCACCGAGCGTCCTCGGCTGGCTGCTCACCACAAGTGACCAACAGTCGTCCAGCCGTCGAGTATCTCGATCTGCACTCACAAACCCATTGTCCCGTAACAGAGAGAACCCGAATATTCTCGAGTTCCCAATCCTTGAAGGAGCTGAAAACCCAATCTTCGGTATACGGTGTCGATCTTCGCAGGATATTGTTGCGCTCAACGATACCTCATCGAAACTTCGAGTCGCAAAGAGGCGTTTTAAGCTCCACCTGAACTATTTCAAAAGGAAGATAGATAGCTTGAAAGCCGTTTCCGGTCTCACATATCCCAAGCCCAGAATGCAGGCTGGGTGACACAGCGATCGACAACGACGCCCCCAAACGGGCGCGCTCAGGCTAGGAAAATAGCGACATGCCACAAAAGGAATTCTCCGTATTGACGCCAAGAACGCTGACAGGGAGTGATGATAGGAGAATAAATGTTAAATGTTGGAATTCCATTCCGCTTCGGGATACAATAAGGGTATTGCGATATTCCATAAAACTCCGAGGTGGTGATGAGATATTCTACGTCAAACGTCGCACGGCAGATAAGGAGAATTTCTACCCTCATGATCAGAATGTCTTACACGTGGGGCTTTTGCAGCCTCTTGTTGACTCGTTGATAGATAGCCAGGAAAATCTGGGCCTGATGTGGGAGTGATAGAGTTTGATGAGGGTATCGCGACATTCTGACCCGTTGAGGCGACTCAGGGATTTGCTTGATCATCGATTGGTGTGATAAGACTGCATCTGTGTGCATGAGTGGGACAAGAATCGCATGTGATCGTCTGTTTGAACGAAGCTGAAGCTGGAAGCGATCTCGATGTGAGGCGGAAAGTGGCATTTTGTGGGAGGATGTTGTTGATGAGAGAAAATGATGTTCGCAAGAAAACCCTAGACTCGGTCTAACGAATCACTCGAAATATAAACGCTCTGTAGATTCCATTGTATACATAATCTATCTGTTTAAGTTGCCATGATGTGGAGAATTAAAGCGCCGCTGTCTATACGAGGAAAGAAAGAGGTATTATAAATAAAAAAATCCAAGCATCCAAAGCATCCAGCTCTCACTCATTCATCGTATTTATCTCCCCGTCAATCTAACCCTGCTTCTTCTTGACACACAACAAAAATCTATGAGCAAAGAACAAGTTCATGGCATCCAAAACCATCAGCGGAACCGCGTTATAGATTTTGAAACTTTTATCAGTGATGCATCGATATACCAGTGCAGCAATTAATGCACCTAGATATGTGAAGATCCAGCACCAAGCGAGAATACGCATATTCCTGTACTTGTTGTTTCGATGAGATGCATTGTCGCCAGATGGGACCCAGGCTAGAGCTCTGCCGAAGAGCCGATCTTTGATAGCAGTCAAATACGCGTAGGACTGAATAACCATGATGAACTGGACGTTGAGTCCGTATTTTGCCTTGGCCCAGAAGCGAAAGGCAATAAGCGAGTAGATGACAGACGGGGCGGCGAAAGCTAGGTTGTAGTACTTGAAGAATTCCGGACGGACCCAGAGGAGGAGAATGCCGGGAATGGGATTGATGAAAATACTGATTGAGATTGCAGAGTAGTACATCATGCCGGACATGTAGCAGAGCTTTTGGACGATGGTGAGCTTGGATTTCCAGAATTCAGGGTTGGTGAGGAGAGTCGTGGAACCCATGCACCAGCGCATTTGCTGTGAGAAGAAAGCGTGAGGCGTGTCTGGACAGACTCCACATGCGAGGCAGAGTGGGATATATTTGACTTTCCAGCCTCGATTGACTGCGTAGAATCCGGTGTGGACATCTTCAGAGAATCCGATCTCAGCTGTTCCGCCAACTTCAACGAGAGCTTCTCGTCGGTACACGGCGTTGCTACCAACACATATGGATGCACCCCACCTGTTGCGGTTGACTTCGACGACTCGGTAGAAGAGCTCTTGAATGCCACCTGCTCCTTGTTCAATCCACGTTTGACTTTCCATGACACGGAAGAACTGAGGAGTTTGGACGATGGCGGTCTTTTCGTCAGCGAGATGTTGTGGAACCGTCTCAAGAAGAAAGTCAGATCGGGGACAAAAATCGGCATCGAAAATGGCGAAGAAATCTCCCGATGTGCGAGCAAAGGCCCATCGAAGATTGCCTGCTTTCTTCAATCTTGGTCTGTCCTCTCGAACAATGTATTCGAATCCATAGCTTGTTGCGAGCTGCTTGACTGCATCCATCCCGCCGTCATCTAAGACGTACACCTTCAGCTTTCCGGAAGGCCATTGAAGTTCTTTGACATATTTGTAGGTGTTCGCTAGGATTTCCATCGGCTCTTTGCAGCATGGCAAGTAGATATCAATGGTGGGTGCGGTTTCATCGGTGATCGGATAGTCCGCGAGAACTTTTTTGTGGCTTTCGAAGTCGTAATCTTTGCCGACGATGGTAATTGTGTATGAGATGATGAGGTAGATCTCTAGGAGACCAACAAAGAAGCCGAACCAGTAAAAGTACTTTGAAGTGATGACGAACAGCCACATTCCGGCTGACAGACTCAGAAATGAGAACACACCGATAATGTACAAGCCCAGCCGATTGGTCTTCAAGTAACCATACTTCTCTTCGTCCGTGGTACCAGAAGGCAGGATGAGAGGAGGGTCCTCAATGGGTGCGTAAGTTGCCCGAAAGACTGCATACTGCCTTGCCCAGAATCCTTTCGCTTTTGGCTCGAATTCGGGTTCACTCCCCTCATTCGTTTCTTTGCCGGGAGTGGAGGCAGGAAGGTCAGGTTCTTGCTGAGCTTGGTCAGTCTTTTCAGATAGCTCCTCTCTGTTGACAGGAACCGGTTTCTATAAATGTTAGTACCAATCCCATGTATTGTGTCGAATTCCTTACGATAGTATCTTCCACTGGCCCAGCTAGTGGGGACAGTGCTGTTGTTGGCACTGTTGTCGCGAGAACCGGTGCCGAGCGAAGAGATGAGCTTTCAGATGATGATAACGCTTCATTGTCGGCGAAGGGATTGGCAGGATCGAAATCGATGGTCGATGATGTTGCATCCCCAGCTGTGTGAGTAGCCTCAAGACGATGAGGCTCATTGCTGTTGTGGTCCGTCATAGCTCGGCTCTTGATTGAGAGGGAAAACGTATGTCCTCAGAGGTACCAATCTCAGAAGTCTCAAAGTTGCTAACGAGGCCGGGAGAAAGAAAGATAGAACGATGTACGAATCGAAGATCGAAATAGAGGTAAGTGAGGAAAGCTTCAAGAAAACGGTGAAAGTGTGTGTTACTGGGGATAGAGTAATATCTGAAAATGGTTGTTCAACTGATCGCCAACGACTCCCAAGGCCTGGAAATGTCTTACCTGACTCTACTTGGCCATTTCTCTCTCGACTGTACTGTGGATATCTTTCTGCGGCTTGAGGCTCTCGGTGAGTTACGGAAAGTACCCCTGATTGTCCAGGTCAGGTTGACAACAGAGTTATATCCATAATGCGTTGCTAAAATAAGCACAGCTATCTCTTGCATAGATTCCACACAAGGATGTGCCAGTTGATAAAAATGCGGCCTGAGTCGAGCTCAATTAGATGAACTTTTGTGAAGATCTTAATACGACCTGCATCGTCAACCTCGAAGACGAGAACGAGAACGACAATATTCTTCTGGGGTTCAGAGACACCAAGGATCTTTTGCAAGCCGTATATTTCCTAGAAGCAATGAGATTCTTGGCATCACATCCATCCATAGATTTCACTGATGAAGACTGGAAGTGGGTAAAGAGTGAAGTGGTTTCGCTTGCATCCCTGAAGTTGAAAGTTTGAGGTTATTCAACGCCGATCACCAAGTGCTCGGAGTGAAGTACGCAACTGTTATAGGGGTAGGAACTTCAACTAGAAGTGGATAGGCAAAAATGCAAGGTATAATGATAACAGTGGTGATATTGATCTAAAGGGGCGACGATGTGCCCAACAAATCTTATTTCGACAGCTTCTCGCAGTAATGTGGGCGTCAAGCCTGAAGAAGAAAAAAACAAATTTCAGGGACTCGTTACAGCCCCTGCAGGAGACTTAAGCCGTGCACCACAGGTACCGAAAACATGGATGCTTCGCTGCCGATCTATTGCACAGGGTACCTGTTGATCCGATAAGCCCGCGCTTCAGGGCACATATGGAGTCCAGCACCCCAGCACTGCACGGTGAACAGCGCCTACAGGGTGCAGATATGCATGGGAGAAGTTAACTTTGAGATACGATGAGGAAAAGCATGAGCCGAAACGGGCATCCCGTAACGATATCTCCCAGTACCATAACTGATCTGCAAACGCCATCGAGTGGAATTTGACGGAAACGGGCTGGAATTGAGGCTGAACGTTGGTCAAGACGTGCCTGTCAACAGTCTTTTTGACGATGTAAGCCAGGATGAAGTATTTTGGTCTCATTGCCGGCGTGGAAAAATGCTAGGTCATCTCTTTTCGATTGTCCACAGCGGGTCGAGCAACTTTGGAGGTTCAACCGGATTGATCGACAGCGAGGAGTTTCTATCAAACTTTAATAAGGAAAGAGTTTTCTGCACATCGACATGTTGACAACACTATGTCAAGCATACATTTCTCCCCACGGTATCTTCCCAACCTCACCCGGTCCGAGCCCATGTTCACACCCCGGAATATTGATTTCCGTCAACCAAGAGATCTTCATATCCACCATAGATAGATCTCCGTCTATCGCCAGCAACACGCCATTGGGCCCCCTAGATAAATGCTACCAGGAAGACGACAGCTGAGAAAAGGCTGAGAGCTAAATCTGGCATGATCATCGTTGAGGCTGACTTTTCTTCGGATGGTGTTCCTGCCGCGATGCTCAGATTGTAATCGTATGCAGAAAACTCAACATTGGACGTTGCGTGGAAAGTCTCAGTCCCAAACTGAACTATCCCGAGATAGTTTGTGTCGTCGATCAACTTGTGCCGCCAGAGATAGTGAAGAAGTGGAGAGATGTCTTCGTCAAAGTCGGTGATGTTGGTATATCCGAGCCAGCTGTAGACAAATTGGCCGTTGGTGTTCGGTCCCGAGTAGAGTGTGCTGTGGAGAAATTAGCACTAGATACCACAGTCGAAAGGGACACGTACAAGTTCGTGCTGTTCAGGCTGTAATGGGGTGGGTTCTTGATGGAGGAGCTGAACCCAATGGGTCTCTTGCCGCCAAATTCCGCAAGCCAGATCATGATTTCGTACTTGGGCAAGGTTGTGCTATTGGCTGAGACAGGACTTGGATCCAGGAACATGTCAATAATGACGTTTGCTGTAGTATCGACCTCCTCGACTGTCTTAGACTGAGACGCTGCCGTCATTGACCAGGAAGCTGAGATATTCAGGGAAGAAAGATTTGACAGTTGAAGCGGCAGCAACACAGAATTCAATTTGATGTTTGGAAACGAATGCACCGAGTCGGCGTTGTCACTCCATTTCCATGTAGCATTAAATACGGTATCGTCGTTGGCGATCTTTATGAGGTCAACATTTGGATCAGGAAAGGGGGGTCTGACACCTACTTTGATACACTGAGAACCCGAGCCATCATCACCCCATTGATTTGCGGCAACTGTTGTCTTTAGAATGTGAGCATTGGAAGTTTGAAGCACGCTTACAAGTAAATGGCGACAATGAGCTTGTGTATCGGTCGTATTGGCCACACAAGGTCTCGCTTTTGGCTGCGACTCCATTGACAAGGAGGGCAGCGACAACGAAGTTGGCGAAAGACATAACAGAGATGTTGATTGAAGGTACCCAACACTTGAGAGTGTGTAGGGTGGGTGATTGTGCAAACATATAAAGCTCCAAGAAGATCGTTGAGAAGTATGTGAAGATGAGATGTGAGAATTGGAAAGCCAAAGGATACGATGACACCTTCAGCCTTGCTGGTGGACATCTCGGCCCCAAGAAGAAGCGCAGCCTTCGCCCAGGGTGCTCAGAAGAGTGCCCATAATATCACGTGTATTTTTTCTGAGAACCAATCTTGGGATGTTGCGGGTTGACTGAGGAGATGAGGACAGGAGGCATGAGGACAGGAGGCGAGAGAGATCTGCAGCAATCGGCACTAAACCATGTGATGCTGAATGTTGGCTTTCATCGTAAGTAGTAATGCCGCGAGCTTGGTCGTTCACATCAAAAGCTGTACACTCACATTGCGTCGAGTTCAATATTAAGTTCGATCATCTTGGGACGATAGCAACATGAAGGAGCGATCACGTGGATGGCCCCCTTTCTTGGCTCCCTACAAGCTGTTTGCATAACTAGTATTAGTAACCGATTTTACGCGACCCCACCACTTTAATTTCCAAGTTCCCCCTCACTATTCCTCATATACGCGCCCCTACACATAACTCTACAACGTAACGCTTAAACTACTTCGTAGATACGTTAAATTAAAGCTACAACTGAGTTCTTTTCAGCGAACCTTTTTTTGTTATTGTGCTATGCCTGCTCGTTTACCTGCGTCCGTCGTGGCGGACATTAAGTATACGTTGCGCGAACCCGGACCCCTCCTATTCGAGTACCTCGAGCAAATCGCAGTAATTAATAGTACTACTATACAAACCGTCTGTAAAATTAAGAAAAGATTAGACAAGGGGATTATGGCTATGCCGTACTCTAGAGGACCAGTCCCGGTACTTTAATTAGAGTATAAAAAGGCGCTGAAACTCCTATTAAATAAGCGGCCATAAATGTATTTAGATAAGTTAAAGGTCTTTCTTTTAAAGGCCTATAGCGTAAATGTGTCGATATTAACGATTTGCCGTACTATAAGACGTATTAAGATTACTAGGAAACGACTTAAGTATATCGCGGCTTAACAAAATAAGGAATTAAGGACGGAATGGCTTGATTTTATATAAGAGTTCTCTATTAATTAAGTAGTCGCTGTCGACGAATTAGGAAGTGACGAAAGGAATAGAGATCGTACGTTTAGGTAGTCATATAAAGGTACTAAGGCAAGGGTCTCTTAATAGCTTAAATATCGGGAAAGAGTCTCTATATTAGCGGCGTATACTATAGACGGCTATATAGCCTCTTATACCTTAGAGAGCACATGTATTACGGATATTATAAAGGCTTTTTTAGTAGATTATTTACTACCTCTATATAATCCCTATCCTTAGCCCCGATTAGTTGTTATATTAGACAACGCCTCTATTTATCACAAGAATATTAGGGAGATATTAACAGTATACCGGCGTAAAGGGGTATAACTAAAGTTTCTACCTCTATATTCCCCTGATTTTAACCCTATCGAGGAAAGCTTTAAAGATTTAAAGTATTAAATACGCTACTATTATAAAAGAGAGCGAAAAAACTATAATTCCTATTAAAGTTTCCTAGAATTTATAATTAAAGAGTCAAGAACAAGTATTAAGGCAGCTCGTAGAGCTAGGGCACATTTCAGGAACTGTGGAATAATTTAAATATATATTATTTAGCCGTAATTATAGTGAGAAATACAAGAAACACGATTAAACACAAATCCTATTAATGTGTCCTAATTAGGAAATACTAAGTAAAAGTGAAAGTATAATGTGGGATAAAGTATAATTATTATCTTAGGCATAATATAACATTAGAAATCAACGCAAATAGTTACAAAACGACTTAAATTAAATATCTAGGATATACTTATTATAGATTAATTATTAACTATTTAAAAAATTCAGTATTCGACAAAAAAATCGTTAAATTCTATATCTTCACTTAACCCCGCACCTAAACTTATACTTATTATACCTTGCCTTATTAAGGCTCTACTACTAAAGTTAATTAAATCTATAATAGCGTGTTTATTCTCTTTATACACCTTTTTGAATTAAGAAACGTTATCCTTAATATAATAGGCAATATTAATAAGGATTTTAAGAGAGGTAATAAAGGGCATATCCCTTAATTAACTCAAATCTATAACAAAGGCCTTTACTATAAGCTAAAACCTCTCTTTAACTACTCTCGTCTTTTTAAGTTCCTCTCGCGTTAGATCATCTATTAGCCTATTAGCTTTACCTTATTTTCGTCCTCGTCTAAAGGTTTTAGTAGTGACGAAGGTGTGGGCACATAGCTATACCCGGATGCCTTAGGAGCCGGGTTTTATAGTAAATTTGTATATATTTAAGGCCTTCCCGTGTGCCTAAGATAATAGAGTTCCCCGACTATAGAAGGTCTATAAGCGGGAGTAAGATTCGCTAGGAGAGCTAGCGTGGACACTTAGTTTGTTATACTTTAAACGGTTTAAAGTAATAAGAGTTATATTAACTTATCGATTAAAGAGGAACTTTAATTAACTTTGGCTATAGTTTTTACCGTAGCTTAATCTAACTTCCTCCTCTTACTAAGCTTTAGTATATAACTTGTTTTATAGTCGCCTTCGGCAAAGTCAGCAATCTATACTAGTAGAGGCTGGCTTTTAGTGACTCTTAGGGCCTTTGTGTTAATAAAAGCCGCCTACTTAATTTAACACTTAATATTAATTCAGTGGTGCGTTCCTGCCTTTTTTATAATATAATAACACTTCTTTTAATTATTATATAGCCTTTCTAAGTAAGTATTATAAGTAAAAACCTCCGCGCAACTAATCTCTTTTAGTAGAAGGTCCTTTTCTATATCGCGTTTAATATTAACCTTACGTTATATAACGGAATCTCTTAGTGTAAGACTTACTAAAGGCTCTCTATCGGAGTAATTAAGAAATAGATCACTGCCTAGGTCATTAATTCTACTAATTTCTCGCGCTAAAGGAGTAGGCCTCACGGTATCCCGGCCTTTGTCCGCTTTGGATTTCCCTTTAGATTTCCTCTTGCCTTTGCCTTAATTACTCTCATCCTCGGATTTCGACGCATCCTTATCCTCCGAAGTCTTATAATATACTAGTACCGTGATCTCATTCGCTGTCGACATCTTCTTATACTTATAAATACGTAGTAGAATCATAGCATCGTCAAATGTTTCTTAATCTTTAATATTAAGCGTCAAAGTCGAGTTCTTTAGATTATTAAATAAGAACTCAAATACTTACTTTATTAGTCTTTCTGACAGTAATAGGCTCCTCTTTTCAATCTATAGTTAAATTCCTATCCTCTATATAACTTCGCATAGGCGTTTGTAAGTGAGTCGCTTAAATATAGAGTTTATATCCCAGTTTTTCACAATAGTATTTTATCGATTCTTATTAATAAAAGGCCACATATTAAAGCCAATATATTATGCCTCCTTATTAAATAATACCTTAGGATCGAAGGTAGGGCGTTTCTTTGTGAGTATAGTCGTAAGAGTACAGATTTGAGCAAGAGAAGAAGTCACATCTAACACCTCTTTCTTAGGGCCCCCCGCACTGGTTTTTTAGCGTTGTACTTATAAAGAAAAAGTCGTAAGGTCAGGGACTTGCTCTTTTTAGTCGGATTCGGTCGTCTTAGCTCTACGACGCTTTATAGGGGCTGTTTTAGTTATCTAGGTGCCGTGGAGTTCCTCAAATACCGGGAGGGAGTTAGTGTTTAGTTTTAGCCGCCGTTTCGAATTCTATGAGCTATCGGGGGCCAGCCCTTACACGCGCTTAGAGGATTATGATGGCTTTATATATAACTACAAGTATACTAAATTTCAGGCGATTCGGTAGTATTATTATGGAGATATTAAAGGTAGGTATTATATAGAGGGGGGCTGGGGAGGGGTAGATGCGAAAAAGTAGTGGGGTCGCGTAAAATCGGTTACTAATACTAGTTATGAAAAAGATTGTACCTCGGTAAGGGAAGAAGCTCTGTGCTCTTCACCGAGACATGAGTACGAGGGTTCCACATTTTTGATCTCTGTGCTTACATTAACGTCTATTGTTACATCCTTTGCAGTTGAAATTATGCAGATGTTGGATCAATTGCCCTTTGAATGTTTTCTTGGGCTCGCTTGACGAATGTTGACTTTTGGGAATGGCGATGGATTACTTGTAATCAAATAATACGGAAGGTGGGAAATCCATATCCCTTCATCTCGTTTCACTATTATGTTCCCAAGAACTCGAGATATTGGAGTTTTGACATCTCATATGATAAGATATTGATTGGATTTTATGTTCCGACGATTGATTCGATAAACACCCAGCGGACCAGGAGATGGAAGGGAAGATGACACCAATTGAAAGCAAACAAATACTCACACAACAGGAGTTTTTCTATCATGAAATCTAGACATTTAAATTTTATCAGAAGAACTAAATACTATTCAAGCACAGGCTATATTCACACACTAGGGGCAACTCATATCAAACAAAACCTCCCCCTCCTCGCCCAGTACAGCAAAACTTGGCACCGCTCTCCAATCCTGGACCGTGAACCAAAAGGTATTTAATCCCCTCCCCGCGTTCGCAAAGGTACTGCACGCAACGCTCTTCCAGTAGGTTTTTGCATTCTGTATGCTTGGGACAGCTAGACCTTTGGTTGGTCCATTGTTAGGCCTAAGTTTCATGATTAGTTTACCGTTCCCAGAAAACCGAAGAAGAAAACTAAATACGCTGCTATGCTCCCAAGGCAAGTGGGGAAAGAGAGGAAGGGAGCAGGGACGGCAGTTTTAGGAAGAAAGGAAGAAAGAAACATACCACCCCGTCTCAGTGACCCAAACACTCGGCACACCCGCCTTCCTCCCTACACTCGCCTTCCCCACCGCCGTCTTAACCTGCTCAACCCCCTCCCAAAACAACTTCCCCGCATTCTCAATATTATTATTCTGCTTCGTCTGAAAATACGGATAGATATCCGCACCTACAAAATCACACGCTCGGATTACCGCACTGTTCGAGGTGTTAAACCACGCATTTGTGGTATCGACATGGCCGACTCTGATGTCATTCGTATACCCAGGTAGCTTCATCAACATCCCTCTGACATCGTAAATTTTCGCCGCAAGGTCTGATGGAGAGATGGTTCCACGGTAGAGATCCTCACTGCCGATGCTGACGCCTAGCATCCATTCCCAGCCGTGTTGGTTGATGGCGCGGAGGAGGGCGCCTTTCTCAGCGGCGTAGTTCTGGGGGTGGACGTCTATTCCGACGAGGATTTTGGTTTGGGTTGATAGTGCGGCGGGGATGGCTGAGAGGAGGGTGTCGCATGTGTGAGAGCTGTAGAGACGGATGGATGTTATGCTGTTGGGGAAGGTTTTAAGGCGAGTGAGGAGGGAAATGTAGTCTGAGGGTGTTTTGCAGGCAGACCCGTCGGCGAGGTTGGATTTTACGTTGAAGCCGCGGTAGAAGGCGGAGGTAGGGGTGAAGAAGGTAAGGAGGTAGAGGAGGGGTAAGAGGGGGAGGGGAAGGTGGAATCTCATGGTGTTTTTTTTGTAGGCTTGACGGTTTTCGGTATTTGAGTTCACTTGGAAATGGAGACAGTGAGTGAGAAAGGAAACGAAAGTGCGGAGCTGTCCAAATGGGTATACCCATCGCCAAGGCGGTCAAGAAAACAAGACAAAATGCATGGCATTTATGGTGCTCAAAATTTTGACCCATTCAAATTCCCATGCTGCATAAGCTGAGCTGATGGATCATCTCAAGACGGCTGAACTGTGGGCTGTCAAAACCCCTGTCTGTTCTACATCCGAGTTGGGACGAGTAAATAGAGCCAAGAAGCGAGACGAGGTCTGATCTACAGCGCGGGACGGGGGCATGGCCGATCCCTGAAAGAGAAAAATACAAGAGCAAAACCCTTGCGAAAATGATAGCATGGATTGATGAATATCAGTTTGGCAAACTACAGCACCTGGTTCTCTTCGAACAGGGCTGAGCTGACTGGCAATTGTTGCTATTGCAAAAACGTCAGATTCTAGTCACGCACAAAAGACAGGATGCTACTACTTATCTTAAAACGAGACGGGGATGCTTTGGATAATGTACAATAGACTCAAATGAAATGAAGTATGAAAACGTCGCCAGTTGAATCATGCTCTGGTGAGTAAAACGGTGCATTATGGGAGAGGTTTGCAATCGTACTGCTAAGCGAGGCTTGCGCACCCTTTCGAGAGAAGTCGAGATCCCATTCATAAGTAAGTCTCCTTCAATTGACGGTGTAGAGTAGGCTATTTCAGTCATTTGCCTTTTCCAAGACACTCGCTGTTCCTCAAACCCGAACTTGGTAATTTTGAAAATCGGAAGGGTATAAGAAAAGAACTGGTAATTACTCCTAGACGAAGATAAGCTTAATTGAACATAATTACATGGCAGTGAATGTTTCTACTGTTGTAATAGCGGTTTGCGACTTTCAGGGAGAATCCATATGTTCATCGAGTCACGTGAAACAATAAACGTGAGGTGTATTTCAGCTTGAAGTCTGCCTCATGGCTGGCTACCAAGCCCAAAGTCAGCCACCGAGAATGCCTTGCAGAATCTCATATCTACAGCCCACGCATCTCGCACCCATCACTTTTCAGACAACATCTACTCTCGCGACCAGGAACCGCACGCGACGATGTCTTTCGGCTGGTCGGCAGGCGACATCGCAAATGCCATAACCTTGATCGTCAAGCTGATCCAAGCTCTTGACGATGCCGAAGGCTCAGCGGGTGACTACCGCAAGGCTGTGAGCTTCCTCCGCGATTTGACGCAGTCTCTTGATCCGCTGGTCAATATCCTGCCTGGGATGCTTATCCGACGTATGGCCAGAGCATCGCAAAGCAAGTCGAGCATATCAAGGAACCCGTGAAGCGGTTTCTAGAGGCGGTTCTGAAGTACGAACCTAGTCTGGGCCTTGGAGCTGCAGAAGGTCGCCATCGGAATGTCCTGCGTAAGGTGCAATGGTATCTGTTCATGAACAGGAAAGTGTTGAAGTTGCGGGATAGTATCGATTCGCATATGAGGATAATTGACTCGGAGCTGAAGCATTTGACCTTTGTGGGTATTCTTGCTTGCCCGGGAATATTTTGGAGTGCACTGTGACTAATTGCTGGCAGAGATGTGGTGTATAAAATCGAACATACGCTTCCCGATAGTTTACGTGCCATTGTCCGGGAGGCTTTACCACCTGACTTGATGACTCTCCTCCGAGACCATTTGTCTACAATAGACGCGAGGATACTGAGCCAAATTGATACAGCGCAAATCGCAAGCCACGATCGGGTCCTTTCGAGCTTGGACGGGCAATATCAGAAATTGTTTGTGAATATTGATTTCCTGAAGCAGCAATTGAAAATCACGAACATCACACAAGAACGGATCGAGCTATGTCTGCGACGAGGGGGGGATCGAAAATTGGTGACAGATGAACCCCCACCTATCGATCAGACAACTAGAACAGATCGACCGTTTAACATGTTACCAAAAAGTGATAGAAGGACGGCGGGTGCTCTATCAGAAATGTGAGTCACTTCCCTGGGTGAAGAGTTTATCACTAGCTAATGTTGAAAGATACTATATGGTGCTTGTTTACATAGGTCACTTCTTGCAGAACCTTTTGTGAGTGTGATTTTCGGCTGTCAATCTGGTACTAACCCCTCAACGAACAGCCTCGCACTATCGCGGCTCATCCAGCCATCTGCTGCTCTGACATTCCAACATGATGCCCGGTATAACATATCCTTTCTTGACGCTATCGGGCGTGCTCCCAGAATCTTACCATTTGAGTTCTTTCGAAGCTTCAAGGTAGACTTCCGATCCAGTAGTGTTAGGGTAGCATATCACTTACTGTTGGGCCAGATGATGCAAGATTTCGTCGAGTGCGAGTTTTCAAACCTTCCTGGCGCCACCTGGATCAAGAAGGGCCGGTACATGGTGTCTCGACTTGCAGACCACCAGGCTCTAGACGCAGCTACCTGGGCGCGACTTATTGTTCCAGGCTCTAAGGTAGAGATGTCCATAGTTATCCGCAAGCAGCTGAAATCAGGTACAGCGGGAACGGTGGCGTACTGTCCGGAGAACAGTTGCTTGGGATCCTGGGAAATGACAGGTGAGGAGACATGGGTGACGTGGTAAGTAAACTTCTCCTGTGCCATTGACCATGAGACTTACAATGACTGTAATGATAGTCCTGACTGCCAGAAGCGTGTTTTGGTTTCTGTTCGAGGGAAGAAGACAACGTTTGGCATTGATGCGAGTCATCTTTTGCCTTCCAAAACCCAGGGGCGAGTAGCAGACAGCACTGCCCCTGGTATTCGCTCCCGACGGAGGGGTAGACCGATTTCTGATTCCGGATTAGCGAACCTGAACTACGGAATCCGAGACTTAGAAGGTTCAGATGTAGGATCTGTTTTCGACTTGGATTCTGAGTCATCTATCTGCGAAGAAACCCCAGTGGATTTCCAACTCGACTGGATCTACGATCTAGCGATTCCATTCGACCATCAAAATGGAGTTGGAAGCGATCCAAACCAAGATTCTGGATCTGAATCTGAACCTGATAATGAGGACGATATTTCCGTATTCAAAAGAATCGTCCAGCAACTTGTGCCGAAGGAGAAAGCCCCCTTTGCTGACAAGTATGCCGATTGGCAAGGTCGTGACTTCCTCGATTCCGGTTTTGACCCCTTTGATATTATGATTGAGGATGACCTCGAATCTGCTGAAGGATTGCCCCCGTCTTCGAAGTTCTCACATCTGCTCCAAGTTCCTGTAGTTTCGAGCAGCGAATGTTTTCTCTGTAAGCCTGATGAAGCGAAGGATGTGATGACTGATAAGGCTCATGCTATCAACATGTGGTTGCTGTCAGCCTTGCGATCTAGTTCGCTACAAGTACTGATGCTCGAGAGGATCTTTCTTGCATACTATGGCAACATTGATAGATATGACCGCTGGCAGATTGATGTTCTCTCTTGCTGGTATCAGGACGTGACAAGCTCACTGTATATGGATTATTTTGTTGCATATAACGGCCTGTATACTTACCAGCAAGGGGTAGATTTGGAAAGTGGCAGGCTCCAAATAGGAACTCTGGAGCCACTACTTCAGCCTTCAGGTCTAGTGTGTACCCAATGGGTACACAAGTAAACTTTGAAATATTGGCTTTTGACCAAAAGAGCAGAAATCACACGGATCGGAGAATGCGATGCAAAGAGGGGCGAGATTTTGATCCGAAGGGCATTAATGATTCTCACACAATTTGTTTGAACACCAACCCTTTTAACTAACGCACTCATCTCGCCTCAGGAACCCAAGTCTTCCAAACCCTCATATCCCCAACCATCTTCTGCGTCTCCCAAGCACCCTCCCTAAAATCGCCCATTCTCTCCCCATTCCTCCTAACACTCATCATCCCCACCCTGGGGACATTCCTCTTCCTTCCTACCACCCTCCCCTCCTCTACATCCTCACCCATCCCCCACAACCTCTCAAACCACGCTTCCAAATTCGCCACCAAAGTCATCGCCCTCTCGGTGTCCCCCTCAAGTCTAAACTCATACCTCCACTCCGGCTCCAGCAAACGCACCTCATGCTCGCGATAATAATACTTATCCGCCAACGCATTCCGCTCATCATCCACCACGATCGAAAGTTCCTTTACGGGACGACCACGTAAAGCGTAGAGTGCTTCGCGGAGGTAATCCCACGAGCCAGTCGATGAACCAGCGAAGAGTTTCTTGTTCAGAGCGAGGTTTTGGAGACCGGGGAGTTCGAAACTAGGACTTCCCATTGGATTGGTGAGGAAGGTGTTCAGGTGAGAGAGTTGGAATTCTGGGCCGAGGTAGATTGTATCCAGGGCCCAGTTTATGTGGACTGTTTTGGGGGTGTGAGGCCATGAGAGGGGAGCGTTGATGTCGTCTGCTGGGTAAGGGTGGCCGGTTGGTATGAAGCTGTTGGGGTTGTTGGGGTGGTGAGTCCAGGATATGTAGCGTCTGTTTGGCTGGATCGTGGATACTGAGACGCCGATTTGGATGGGTGTGTAGAGACGGAGGCCTTCAGTTCGGGATTCATGGTTGATGCGGAGGATGAGAGGGGGATGGTGAGGTGCGATGCTGAATTTAATGGGGGTGAAGGGGGAGGTTGTTGTGTTTCCCCAGGAGCGGAGTTCAATTACTCGGCTGGGTGATAGGAGGGACCAGATTCGGAGACGGAGTTCGATGGGAAGAGAGGGGAAGAGGTGGAATGATTTATGGTAGGGAGGAGATGTGATGAGAGGTTTTTCTGGTTTGGATGGGAGTGCTGTCCAGTAGACCCGCGCGTGGGGATGAGGTTGGGGTGTGTAGAAGAGCAGTTGACCTGCTTGTTGAATGGGGATGGGTCCTGCGATGAGACCTACTATCAGGACTGGGCCTGTTGGATGTTGAGCTGCCATCGTTTCTGGAGTTTATCTCGCATAGAGAAGCTGGCTTCCAAGCAGAGAAACATATATGGGTATTGCGGTTGATTGGAAGCCCCTCACTTGAAGGTGGTTGTGAAGGATTGTCAGCTCATATACCACCATTAGGTACCGACGCCCAGCTTCGGCGTGTACATGAATTGCTACCCAGCTGGTTAGGCGTAAATTGATGTCTTTCATTGGATATACCTGCGAGGCTGCACTTGCAAGGCTTTGCCCCTTTTGAAGGATCATGAGAGTTCCCTGAACTTTGACACAAAGCAAAATTCCAGAAACACTAGCGTGAAATGAAGATACTGTGTGAAAGATTCTCTGTCGCTCGATGGTTTCTTCTCGGGATGAATTGAAGTGACATATTATGTATGTTGATTCGGAGAAGAGAGCGAAGATAGGAACAGAGCTGCCGATGAGTCTTTCCGGCCACCAATTCCACCCCCACTCTTGCTCGCCCCCGACATCACTCCGGTTTTCCTCGCCTCGCCCAAACTTCAAAACAAATGTTCAGCCTCGCACGCCTCACTTCATTCACTTACAAAGCAACACCCAAACACCTCCTCCCAGCATCCAACATTACCCCATTCCTTGTATATATATACCGACACGGATACAGAAGCAAAACATCATCAACAGGGGCAGAGATGTCTGAGAAGAAGGCAAATGGAGTAGCGATTGCGCCTGCGGGGGATAATGGTGGGCTGAGGAAATTGAAGATCTTGATGTTACATGGTGTGTTTGCCCTTTTGTCATTTTCCTTTTCGGTTTCATGTGTTTCGTATTGCCCTTTTATCAATCAATCCAGTTAGGGCAGCAGAAAGGGAAAGGGCTATCCAATCTGTAGTCCAGGGTTACTATCAAGTCGACCAGGATATATCCTCACTTCCCAGCGACCCATCCCTTCCCTCACTTCCAAACCCCTCCACCAACATTCAACAGCCAAAATACTAACCCCTCTCCCCTCTAACAGGATACACCCAATCCGGCCCCCTCTTCCACGCCAAAACCCGCGCTCTCGAAAAGCTCCTCACGAAATCCTTCCCCTCCCCTCCCAAAGCACCACACAAAGCCCTCCCCGGCACCCTGCCCTCCTACCCAGGCGGAATCCAACTAATCTACCCCACGGCTCCAATCCGACTCCACCCCGCCGACATCCCCGGCTTCGACATCACATCACTACAAGGCGACGCCTCCGAAAAAGACGAGCCCGACGCATGGGGATGGTGGAAGAAAGACAACAGCGGGGTCTACATCGGTCTCGACGACGGACTCGAGACGATACGTAAAGCGATCGAGGAAGCAGGCGGTATCGATGGGGTGATTGGGTTCTCACAAGGCGCATCAGCAGCCGCACTCGTCGCCTCGCTACTAGAAACCGGGCGCGAATCCTCCTTCTCAACATACGCTGCTAACAACACCTCTTCATACACCTACACATACCCCGCATCGTGGAATGCGTTAAAAGAAACCTTGCCGCAACACCCTCTCAAATTCGCGGTTTCGTACTCGGGATTCTACGCCCCTGACGCGGCGTACACGCCATTCTATCTGCCGAAGATCAAGACGCGGTTCTTGCATGTCATTGGGAGTTTGGATAGTGTGGTTGAGGAGGAGAGGAGCCAGGGGTTGGTGGAGAGGTGTGAGGATGCTATGAAGGTTGTGCACCCCGGAGGACATTTTGTTCCTGTTGGGAAGGAGTATGCTGGTGTGCTTGTGGGGTTTTTGAGGGATGTTTTGGGGAGGGAGGGGAAGGAGGAGAAGGAGGAGAGTGTGGAGGACATGGATATGCCGTTTTGAAGTTGGGATACTGGGGGGTAGATAGGTGGGATGGGGAGGTGGATTGGTCTTTTTGTTGGTAGGATTTTGTGTTTGTTTGGGCTTGTTGGCATAGCATGGTGTTTATATAGGATACAAGGAACTGCGAATAGAATAGACAGAGATGGGATACTAAGACTTGGGCGATACACGACAGGAAGAGAGAGATAGAAGGAGATAGAGAGAGTCAGGATATAGAAGATAGATGGCAAGAAGGCGTCTCAGATATGCATTGCATTCGATACCTAGAATCTAGACTAGTATACAGCGGTATCATTTTGTCCCTCCACTCGTCACAGCAACACATTCTCACTAGCATCGCCCCCCCATCTAATGCGCCTTGCCAGTCTTCCCAGACTTAGGAGCCTTAGTAGGTTGAATCCTAGCCATCATCTCCTCCTTGGTGATCAAATGGTCAATACGTTCCAAGTGACCCAACAAGCTCTTCATATTAGCACTCCACTCATTCAGCACATCATCCGCATCCCTCGGCTTCGCGAAATTGACAATCCGGGCTGGACGATCGATCTTGGCATACACCGTCTTAGCAGTAACCAGCTCGCTGATGTACTTCTCCGTCTCGTCTTCGGTGAGATCAAGCAGTTGGGTGAGGCGGGGCATCTGGATACGGGTATAGTATTTTGCGACAACACGGACGTTGTGCTCGATGACGCGCTTGCGAAGGTCCTCCCAGCGTTGGTGGGCTTTCTTGTCGGAGGATTGGCCAGAGGCGGCATCGAAGACATCGGTGCCGCAGAGATGGGGGCCAAAGAGCTTCGATACTTCAGGCCAGCGCATGAGTTCGTGAACGGTGAAGAGTTTGAGGAGTTGGGCTTCGTGGGGGACTTGGCTGTTGCGGGTGTCTCTGACGACGCGGTGGAGGAGGTCGGATTGTTCGTTGTCGTAGGGGGCAAGAATAACATAGTAGATGATTCGTTGGAGAACCTGGAATGTTAGCTTTCTTCTATCAAAAGCGCGAGAAACATACTGGTTGAAGCTTCGTAGGGTCGTCCTCAACTGCCTCGGTATCCAGAACCTGTCTGTAATGCTTGCAAGCATCCAGGTACTTGTCATCATGCTTTGCCAGGGTGATCTGCTGCTCATAGTATCGCAACTTCAAATCCGTGACATCGTCCTCCACTGGCTCCGGAATATCCTCTCCCTTGTCTCTCTTCTTCTCGCGCTCCTTCTTCTCCTTGGCCAACTGCTCCTCACTCTTCTTCGGCTTTCTCGACAGGTACTTCGTGCTGATCTTTCGGCTCAATATCCCAGCTTGTGTCCAGTCATCGTTCTCTATGCAGAGCGCAACTTGTGCCAGGATGAACTCCGTCTTCTCTCTTCGCTCCATGGAACCAAACGTCTCGACTTGAAGCTCGCAGAGGATATCCGCTGCAGCCTTCAGATCTCCCTGTTCCTTCTTCATATCCGACAAAACCTTGGTAACACGAGCCCGCTCAACTTCGACGAAGATCTTGCCCTCAGTGACAGTCCGCAGGGTCTCAATGACCGATAGCTTCGTCTCGCTGTCAGGTGCTGAATCCAAGAACTCCATAACCACCTGCACCATCTTAGTGATGGCTTGTTTAAGCTGGCCATGCTTCTTGGAAAGCAGCAGGACTTGTTCATTTAGCAGACTCCAATCTCCCGAATCCTTGCTGATTGTGACTATTGCGACGAGGATTCGAGATGTGGATGCGAGATCTGATGCCTTTGGGGTGTTAGCTGTGAAGGGCGCGAATTATTAACTTGGCTGACCTGTCTTGTTTGCTTCTCCAATGCTGTGAGTTTCTCGATTGCACCTTGCACATTTGTCTGCAGATAAATGTCAGCCTTACTTGGTCCATCTTCACAATGTGCGGCGTACTTGGGCGAGCTTCTCAGCTTCAGGAAGCTGTTTGTCAACTTCCGACGTGAAGTCCTTGTCGGGCTTTCTGATGACACCGTCCGACATAATAGCGGTTGTATGTAGATTTGATATGGAATGGAGCGTCAACTCGGTAGAGAATTGAAGTCGAGATGTAGCGAGTTATGGCGTTGAGAAAGAAGGAGTGTTTGGATGAGGCTGGATGTTGAAGTTCGTTGCCGCGTCAAGTTGTCAACCTGAGAGCTGAGGTGGATTAAAGTTGTTCCGCCCGCTCTCTCTAGCCTCACACCTCTTGATGCTTCGCTTCCGTTTGAATTCTTTCTGCACACAACTTCAACTTCAAGTATATGACAGAGCTATATTGTGCATACCTTGCTCTTCTATTTATCCTTTGCTGACTATGCTCTCCCTGTAAACTTGAACGAGGAGCAGCTGAACAAGCGTTTTCTTCGGTCATTTTATGGAATGTGAACTTTCATACATGCTACAATTCTCTTCTTAGACAAACTTATCATATTAAGTCTACCTTGGAGTAAGTTGAGCTTTTATATATATCTTTATGAGGTTGTGGCCTCAAGTTTGACTTTCATGCACTCACGTATCTCGCTTGGTGTCGACATTACGGCTCGTGCTCTCTAGCCCTTCTAACTTCACAGATTCTCAGTTAAGACTTTGCTATTGCCATGCTGCCTTTGAAAGAAAACGAGATACGTCTTCTCCTGTTCAACGCCAATAGTAGTACTGCTGCGGACTATTCCCTCATCCATGTCTCACTTGATCATCCACCCAAATTCTATGCTCTATCTTACGCTTGGGCAGACGAGAGTCTCTTTCCCAGCTCCGAAACACCGACGAGGCATCATATCCGACTCGACGGAAATGATACATTCGTCGGTCCAAACTTATCGTCTGCATTGGAAGCCTGGCGAACAAATGAGTATAGCTGCATCCCACTCTGGGTAGACTTCTTATGTATTGATCAGTTGAATATTTCTGAGAGAAATCACCAGGTCCTCTGAATGTACTCAATCTACGACAAAGCTGCTATGGTTACTGTATGGCTTGGACCAGATACACATGATAGTGGTTTGGCTTTTGACTTCATGCGAACCTTTGCCAGGGAAGCGGAGGATGTCCAATGGATTCGCCGTACTATTCTTGAGCACACATACTCAAGAGAATGGCATGCTGTGGATCATCTTTTACACCGTAACTGGTGGAGGCGTGTATGGATTATTCAAGAAATGGTAGCGGCTACGGAAATCGACTTCGTCTGCGGAGGACAGACTGTTCAAAGTAACATTGTGTTGGAATTCTTCAGCTCCCTTATTTCGCGGGATGCAACATACCGAAGACTGCTTTTGCGTGAGGAAGGGATTTTACTTTCTGGAGATGCCATCACCCTTGCAAACATATATCTAAGATCAAATGCATGGGAGAAGCGGAACCTGTTGCAAACTATTTACACTACCGGAAGGTCTTCGGCGACGGATAATCTAGATAAGGTCTATGGTGTGCTTGGACTTGCTTACGACTCGGGGAAGCTGATCGGAACCCCCAATTACTCCCTCTCTATCGAGGAAGTGTACAAACGATTTGCCGTGTCATGGGTTCGCGAATACGCAACATTAGAATTCCTGAGCTTATCTGGTCTTCCTGTCTTTCCACGCTCACCAAGTCTTTGCCTCCCCACTTGGACACCGGACTTCAATCATCGCAAGATATCGTCACTGAATTCTAAAATTAGGCCTGCAACTCCGACCAATGCAGCTCAAGACTATAAGGCTGATGCAACATTTTCAAACGATCTCGAGACTTTAACGGATCGAGGTATCTGTTTCGATATCATCGACGGCGTAGGCTATTCGACGTGGGGGGCAGAGAATGGGATGGCGAACTACCAAATGCAACAGAGTAAATCTCAAGCGATGGCTTACACATCAGCAGTCGATACGATCGAAGCCCTGAGTCGAACACTTATCGGGGACTCCATAATCAAACGCAAGCCATACACAGGCCAGGATACTTTCTCGGCTTTCATGCGGTGCTACCAAGCCAGCATCAAAAACAAAGGAGGCGACTCAGCTGATATCAAGGACAACAGTGCCACCAACTTCGGTACATGGTATGAACACCATCGAGATTTTAATATTGGAGGGAATAGTCTCCATGACTGGGTGACATCTGTATCATCCGAATGTCATTTTTCAGACGAAGTGGAAACGACGGAGGAGCGATATATCCACAAGCTAGCTATTTCTCATGGCCCGAACAGACGGCTGATCACAACCTCCAAAGGATATTTCGGTCTGGGAGTCAACACTTGTATGCCTGGCGATCTTGTCTGTGTCCTATACGGATGCAGTACGCCTGTTTTGCTGAGAAGGGTGGAAGACCATTACACGTTTCTTGGCGAAGCGTATCTGCATGGGATAATGAATGGCGAGGCCATAAGAAGCCTGCAGAGGGGCGAGTTGAATGAAAAGAGCTTCATCATTCGGTAGTTGGTTGTTATCGAGAATGGTCTGCTAGGCAACTGGTCTCGGAGATGTTGGCGGATTTGACCACTGATAGCCTCTTCTTCGGGTCGCCCGTATTTGCCATGAATTACGAAAGGAGGCAGCTTTAGAAATCGACAATTCACAAGATCAGTAGTCAAAAACCCAACAAGATTCAATACCTCGGCCCTCGAGTTCTCCACAACTCAACTACTCTCAGCGCCGGCAGATTGCCTCTGCTATACCATGCGTCGTGAGCAGGCTTGCGATACTGTTGCCCAACCCAACCCTGCGGTTGTGGCGCCCACGTGAAAGGTACCATACAAATAATGCAATGCAGATGCAGATGCAGCCTTGGAATACTGCATGACTCCCGCTGGATTCCCGCCCTTCTGCCCTTGCAGAGTGCAGAGTGCAGCACAGGTTGCGGAAAATAGACTGCCGTTCAAAGGAGCGAAGTCACGAAGTCATTCAGCTGCATTAGTCCCACTCGCTTAGCCAAAGGGGGATAGCAATGCCCAGCCACACTATTCCAAGGTTGACGATAGTTGATGGGGGTAGACGGCATCTGTGAGCAATGTCCACCAATGAGCACCGAAAATAGATATAAGATTAATCGCCCCGGATGTTCTTCCCGATACAGATTAAGTTCATCCATAGGGCAGCCCCGACTGCCGGATCAGCAGTTTGGTATCGGAGCATGCTAAACAACACTACCCCGCTGTCAGAAGTGTTTCCGACACTATCTTGATGTTAACGGGCTCTTGGAATCTTCAGGGAACCGGCGCCGGACGACTTCCTGTCAGCAGTTAGGCTGCCCCTCCTTCTCCCGTCCCATCAGAGACACTACTCCAAGACATGCCGATTGCGTGCACTCCTGAGGTCATCACTGGCTCTCTGGGCAAGATATCAATCACAAATCTGAGTCAAGTTACCCCTATTGCATCCTTCAAATGTGAATTTTCCTATGAACGTGTGGTCCGTGAACCTAATTTGAGATTTGCTAATCAAGGATTTCCACGCGATCGAACCTATGAGATCACTTGTTGACCCTCCAAAACAGCTGAAGGATTATCACGCCGAGATCTGCGAACCTAAGCCTTGGGATATAATTATAAGCATTAAACGATGGCCCCCCACGATGCACATACTCCCGAGTATCCGGCATTGAAAAGGGTAGGGGCCTCAAAGAGACCGAGGCTGATAAGCTTACATGAACATCAGTCCTTCCAACTGTCTTTCTAATCCATTGCCAGATTTCCACAAACTGTTTCTTATCTGTATTCAACATATAGTTCACAACTTCAATTATGCCGGGACCAGAGCGAAGCCTAGGCTGTTATCGATGTCGGTCCATGAAGTTGAAGGTAAGCTACGGACACGTTCTTAGTTCTGGTGATTCCTTCACTGTTGCAATGCTAATGGCCAAAAAGTGCGACCAACAGCATCCAGAATGCAAACGGTGTCAAAGGGTGAAAGTCACATGCCCGGGATACAGGCACGAAAATAATCTCATATTTGTTGATGTCAGCAATAAAATACGAGAACGAGGATCATCACAACGGCCGAGGCATTCAAGAAAACCCACCACCGAAAATGCCGCAGGACCTCTCGACAATCCAAGAAGATCGAGGAATTCAAGCTCTGCATCGACTTCGCCACCCCTCACTACTTCCCTTCTTCGGACGGATTGGAATCAACACGCTTTATGTCGTTTCATGTCCGAGTTTACAGTGGGCACTGATAATCTGAAAGCGAACCCTGGATTTCTGCACAACCTTCCACAGCTCTATGGAGAAGCGAGGGGTCGGGATCTATTGCTGGACAATGCTGTCATGGCTGTGTCTCTAGCACATCACAGCAACCAGTCTGGATCGTATGATGCAGCACTGCAGGCAAGGAAGCTTTATGGTGTTTCCATTTCTCTTTTGAACAAGGAGTTATCCGAGGGAAATTTTCAAAGCGAGACAACTCTGATTGCAGTTCTGTTCCTCAACTATTATCAGGTATGTGGAATCCTCCCCGCATTGGAACAAAGACTGAGATCATATAGGTATTCAGCGACGAGCATCCTACATCAGATGTGGTAAGTGAAAAATGAATTCCTAGGACACCTCAGAAACCTACTTCTAGTGCTAACTTCCGGTGGCCAGTGCAGCATGCATTCCGATGCCCTCACCATGCTTCTTCGTACTCGTGGGACTTCTGCCCAGTTTTTGGACCCAAAAGTAGGCGGTATCACTAGAGCCGCTGTCTACGTAGCAGTGAGTCGAGCAGCAAATGATGAGAAAACAACCTGACCAGGTATTTAGATATATCGCAATTTAACCAGGAGAATATTACCAGGACCAGAAGTGGCGCTCTTCGAAAAATCGCTCGAGTCCTACAAAGAAACCACTTGGGCTGACACAACCATCGCACTAGCAAGCATCACTCGACTTCTTTGTAGATGTGACAAATTGCTTGAAAAGAAACCGTCTGAAGGACGAGCAAGCCTTGCTCTAATGGAGCTCATATCGAGATTCAAAGAAGAAGACAAGAAATATCCCTACTGGTACGGCTCCGTCGCCTTGGATCCAGACAGGCTGGAAACGAGCTTTTTCGAAATAGTGTGGGTCAACAGTAGGCGAGCAGCACGTATCACCCTTCTTCAAAGCCTGGTTGACCTTACCCTCCGCACACACATGCACAGCGACTTACAGCACCGGCTCAAAGAAATGAGCCGACTGAGACATATGGCTGAAGAAAGCATCCTAGTGATGGCCGACGAGATCTCGATTAATACTTCAGCCTTGCTGGCCGAGTTCGAATCCAGAAGGGCGAAGGCGAACCGTGATGGGGAACCTCTTGGATGTGTAGCTATTGCGTATTTTCTGAGTTTGGCGCCGTTGGGAATTGCGATTGGCGTGAAGACGTTGAGTGAGGAGCGGAGGATATGCATTGCGGGGCAGTTGGCTATTGTGAGTAGTAGGATTGGTCTTAGAAGGCCATTGAGAGAACAGTGGCGTAGATGAACACATGGTGTCATATTCATGCGGGTCCAACATTTTTGTGGTTGATGCTCTGGCTTCGGCGGGGAGCAAAGAATCGCTAGACCATGAACAATGGGCCTGGGATGTTAGAATTCTTGTTTCATTGTCATGAACGAGCTGACAAAATAGCTCTGTACAAGTCTTCTGAGTGTTTTTTTAGATGATACAATGGCCTTGACAGCCAGCGTCATTGTTACATTCATTGGGACCATGGAACAGTGTCCTGAACAGTGGCCTGGGGTCATTTTCCTTCCTGAAATTTCCTATAAAGATGTGATAAATCTACTAAAATAAAATATCATTACCACCACACATCCTCATTCTACAGACTCATCCCTCACAATGTCTTATTGTGCCTTGATTACCACTCATTATTCCATGTGCGCGCACATCAAAAATCTTGTCGAGCATGCAAATGGTTGTGTCCACGATTCGGTTTCTGATCCCCGAAACGAACACTGTCAAAATGAGGTCATCTACCTTGACTCAGCATGCGAGATGTGCACCGAGATCAGAGCGGCTCAGGCTCAGGCTCAGTCTCAAGGCTCCAAGAAAAAGTCATAGAGGGTTGATTGTACTAACAAGAGCTTTCCAGCAGGCGGAAGATCTCGACAGTGGTGATCCCCACCATACTGACGACCTCCTGCACACTTTCAAGTCTATCCTAGCATAGCTCGCTGATGTGTTCAGTCACCCAGAGCAATCGGAAATTATTTTACCTCAATAAACACCTCAAACAATACTTTTTCAAAAACGTAGATGTGATGTGAAAACAGCTGTATAATGCAAAAGGCAAAGAAATTAACCGTAAGATGCTAAGAACGAACAACACCCTAATATGTATATGACGTGAAAAGATTGAATGATATAGTGACATATTTGAAAAGGATATTTCAACAGAGAAGGCTGCGAGTAGGACGATGGATGTAGCGGTGTTGTCGAGAAAATGACGAATTGTTCTTGATAACAAAATATATTTGTTCATGAGCCAACCATCCTGCCATGTGGCATGCTCTCTCTCTATTGAAAATGTCTCCCTTAATTCACATGGGAATTGTCATGCTGTATCATCTTGTAAGACACAGATCGAAGGCGCTATTCCAGGTCCATGCTTCCCATCACACATCCAGTTACACTTCGTCCCGAGTTTGCCAATATTCCCTCCCACCAGACAAGCTTCAAGCTTTGTATGCTTCTACCTCAATCTCGATCGCCATTCCCGGGAACGCAAGTTTCTTCACTCCAATGCAAGTCCAGACCGGCTTATGATTTGGCATACGAGCCTTGAAATTATCGACCGTCATTTGCAGCGTCGCATCCAAATCGGCATGATACGAGCGCACCGAGAAAACATCCTCCCACCCTCTCAGACCAGCAGCCCGAAGAACTTTTTCGACATTTTCGAAAGCGCGATCCACTTGCCCCTTGATATCATCACCGTCGAGATTCAGACTTCCATCAAACGTCCAGCCGCCTTGACCGGAGACTTTGACGATGTTGCCGATGGTTACGGATTGGGAGTAGTGGAAGAGAGGACCGCAGGTTTCGCCGTAGCCTTCGTCGTTGTGGTATTGGAGTGACGACATCTCAGATGAATGGCAAGAGGTCTGTTGTAGTATTTGAGGCAGACTCCCAAACCTGGAGAGTATTTCGAGTAGTTTGATATCTGGAAGTTGGAGGGGAGATCGTGGATGTGAGTGTTTTTCAGACTTGAGTGGGAAGTGCATATTTATACATGCCCGGTGATCTTGGACTGTTCCAGTGACTCGTCATCTCTACGCCATGAAATGTTCCAATTGAAGGTTTGAGACTCAGAAGCTATATTTCTTGTGGGGCTCCGCTTCTTGATGTTTGATTTTCGGTTCGGAATACGTAAGCGAGAGCCTGGGCAGTTACAGAGCTCCTGAGCAGCAGAGTATTCATAAAGACAATGATAAAAATAGATCAATAGATGTACTCAATCAATTTCAGCGCAGTTAAGATGATGAACAGTTCACTGAGAAAGAAACAGAAGATATGTCAACAACTTAAGCGAAACGTCACGAGGGGGGGGGGGGGGGGGGGGGGGGGTTCACATGACTACGGCCAGTGGCTATTGGAAGATCAGCTCTGCCACAGTTTAATAAATCGCTTCAATAAAATCACATTCTGGATGCCCTAAGATCCAGTATATCAGTGTTGCGAGGCCAGTGAAATAAAATCATCGAATCACGTGGCGTCGGTGCCAATGCCTCGGCTAAAAACAGTTCGGGTATTACATTCATCTACCTTATCTCCTGACAGTAATCTGACCAGAGTAAGACCATGATCATCTTCGAGCAAATCTTCTAGATCCTTTTGGATATCAACTTCACGGTTTTGTGAGATGCCAGCGTGCTGAATAACTTGAGATTGGATGACACGAATATCCTCCGCAATGTCGCCACAGCCCCGCAAAGCATCGAGCTCAAATGAAGGCTTCTTTCAACCCATCCCGGTCATCAAGAACCAATTCTATGACGATCCGGTATTTCAAACAGTGCTGAAATGTAAGTTAACCTGAGCAGTAAATTGTTCTGGCTGACTTCGCTGCAAGTCTTCCTCCCGCAACCTATCCTGGACTCCGTGACACCCGAGCTCTCAGCTTTCGGCCAAGAAGTATTGTCAAAGCAGATTCTCGACTGGGTGACGGATGCGGAAAGGAATGTTCCGTACCTAAAGGGCGGGGGAAGAGACGCTTTTGGTAAGAGAACCAGTGAGTTGGTTGTGACCGAGGGATGGAAAAGATTGCAGGATTTTGGCATTCAGAATGGGTACGTGACATATCATCGACGATGTGATATACAGACACTGACTCTCTTTTCAGCATCGTGGCTGCAGGGTATGAAACAAGGTTTGGAGAACATACGAGAGTTGTTCAATTCATGAAGTAAGTCTTGCTTTGTCTTCTCTTGTGTTGGAGTACACATACTGACCGTGTCAGAACACATCTTTGGACGGGGTCAAATGCAAATGTTGCCTGCCCAAGTGCCATGACCGATGGAGCAGCGAGATTATTGAGTCTACATCTGTCGTCTAAAAATCTAGATTCGTCTACTCGTGCCGTTTTCCAGAACGCATACGACCGATTGACATCTCGAAGCACCACCCATGCTTGGACGAGTGGACAGTGGATGACCGAAAGAAGTGGAGGGAGTGATGTTTCTGGTACTGAGACAATAGCTACTCTCTTGCCGTCACTCTCTGACACTCTGGGACCTTGGAGCATCGATGGCTTTAAATGGTTTTCCTCAGCCACCGATTCCTCCATGTCAATACTTCTGGCTAAGACCTCCAAGGGGCTGAGCACATTCCTCGCACCCATGCGAAGGCCACTTTCAGGCGCCTCTGTACCATCTGGGAATCAAGATACCGAACTCAACGGCATTTTCATCCAACGACTGAAGAACAAATTCGGCACTAAGAGCTTACCGACTGCCGAACTGGAGCTTTCAGGAACACGGGCATATCTGATCGGGGAAGAAGGAAGAGGAATCCAAGAAATCAGCACCATTCTCGACATCACTCGACTCTACTCTGCTGTAAGTGCTGTGGGATATGTTGGTCGTGGCCTCGCCATAGCTAGATCTTTTGCCCAAGTGCGCGAGGTGGGAGCTGGACGAGGCAAGAGAGTGATGCTCAGAGATTCGTCTCTGCATATGAGTACGTTGGCAAGAATCACTGGGGAGTACAAATCGATGATGCTGTTCACCTTCTTCGTTGCCAGTCTCATGGGTGTTAATGAGCATGGAAGTACTAAGGACTCGGAATCGATTCGACTTTGTCCCGGACGAACTGCTGATACTCCGCATCTGATGAGAATTCTGACGCCCGTCCTCAAAGCTTCAGTATGCAAGAGATCAATTCATGCTCTACAGGAATGCATGGAAGCACTTGGAGGTGTCGGGTATCTGGACAACAGCGAGAACGAGTCTATCAACATTGCGAGATTGTATCGCGACTGCTGCGTGGTGAGTATTTGGGAAGGAACCACTGATGTTCTGTCGAGCGACACATTGAGGGTTCTGAAAGGCAAAAGTGGGGAAGATGTATTGGATGCCCTAGATCGATGGATCACCAAGTCCTTGAAAGATTCGGCGTTAAAGAATCCTGTCCACGAAACGGCAATTGTAGCTTCTTGGTCCAGGCTACGGGAGTCTATCTCTACATGCAGCTCGGAAGATCTACTCTCAAAGGCACGGGACCTCACTTTTGATATCGCAAACATTGTCATGGCGACGCTGCTACTCGTTGAGGCTGGGACAGACACCGACCCTTCTGTTACGGAGATCTGCACAAGATTCTTCACAGACAAGCGTATTGCACTTCCAGAAGGATCCCGGAAAGTGCGACTTTCAGCGAGTTCGACGTTGAAAATCAACCGCGACATTGTTTATGGTAATGAGGGCAAACTTGAGACTTCTAAACTGTGATTAGGAAGGGGGCCAAATATCAGAATCAGACTCAAAGTCTCTTGAATGAAATTGCATTTCAAAAATTGGTTCAGTACACAAGAGCAAATATATCAATAGTGCCCACTCCACGGATTTTGAGTCAATGGTGCAGCTGCAAATATATCAATAATGCCCACTCCACGGATTTTGAGTCGCTGGTGCAGCTGCACCATTGATGTCAGCCTTGACGAAGATATGCAGCAACTCCGAAGCCAGCAGAACAATAGGCGTATCCAACAACGTCGATGCATCCTTCCCCAATGCTGCCTTTATGAAATCACCCAGAGTCTTCGAGTCCATCTTGATCGCCGTTCCTTCTGGTCCCCATCGATACGGGTAGGCAACCCA
The DNA here is from genome assembly GCA_021432625.1 of Leptodontidium sp. 2 PMI_412. NCBI lineage: Eukaryota > Fungi > Ascomycota > Leotiomycetes > Helotiales > Leptodontidiaceae > Leptodontidium > Leptodontidium sp. 2 PMI_412. The sequence continues at coordinate 77,636 of MU270521.1, forward strand.
TGCTGGAATGGAATAAGCATCAGGCGTCCCATCCAGCCACTTCGCGGCCACAATTTGATATCTCTTGGAGCACTCCAGTCTCTTCCCACCATCCGCAGTGGAGTTCAGAAGGTTGAACTCCAACCCCGCAGGAATACCCAGGACCTTCCGATGCTCAGTGAAATTCGGCCCTGCAGTAGGGAAATTTGCATGTCCATTCAGCGACGAGTAGACGACCGGGTGTGTCCCATCCTCCATCTGGAATTGCTTTGCCACTGCCGCTTTGTCATAAAAAATATTCTTGCCGTGCGCCGAGAGGATTACTCCAATCATCTCTTTGGTGGTATTGTCCACTCTCACAGCAGCGTACTCCCAATCCCCGACATGTTCGCCGAGTGGAGCGAGATTGATATCTCCCTGATTCTTGACCTGATTGAAGATCAAGCTGCTGAACCTCGCCGTCCCGTGACCATTATACGCGCTGAAATACCAGAACTGGATATCCGTATATATCATTCCCGAAGTCCAGAATGCGTTGATGTAAGTTTTGGCAGTTTCAAAGTTGCCGGACTTGACGGTGTCTTCGATGTTGAAGTAGTAGCGTTTGTCTTCTTTGGGTGGGCCAGGGAGTTGAGCTTCTGTGGGATGGACGATGTTGGATGTCGGTGCCTTGCTGTCAACCAGGGTGCAGTGGGAGAGAAACCACTCGATCGAGCACTGATCATATTTTTCATCAGGGTGTATCTTGAGAACTGGACCATACTTGGCTATGGCAGTCTCGAGCTCTGATCTAGTCAAAGGCTGAGTAGCCATTTTGGCTGGAGTCTGGTCTGGAATCGCCTCGACGGGATCAGGTTTTGGGGAATTCGACTTTTTCGAAAAACCACAACCCATTTGAAAGACTAGCAGAATTGAATCCACAGGCGAAAAAAATCATAACTGACGAGGAGAACTATATAGCTATACTTGAGCAGAACAGCCTTGTGAGGTAGTAGTCACACACCAAGGGAACGATGTGTAAGGCAAGCGTGATGTTCAGCTGACTGCCGAAGGCTTGCACGAGTTGCCGGCTCGCATCGCTATTCGCGGGCAGTCGTACAGGTCTGAGACAGGGACCAACACACCCAAATTATTGCCGGGTGGCTGGCTGTATCGGCTGGCTCCCGTATGGCAGTGATCATGCTTGGGCTTTCAGCTCCATAACTTGGCTGCAGCTCGCCCAAGAGAAGTGGTTGAGCTTTCAGCTTGCGCCTCACGAGCTTCTTTGACAGAGAACACAGAGGAAAGAAGGAAGTTGGGAATCTTGTGGTTCCGGGACTGACGGTGACTGCCAATATGCCTCTTGTATGCTACTGAATTCCGAGATTAATCTAGTAAAAATTCTAAGCAATTCGAGCTCAAGCGTGATCAAAATAAAAACACCTTCTGTGCAGTAGTGAGAAATTGCCTAGCAGTGTGATGCCACAGCCTCAATGAATCGATCCCATCCTTCACCGAACTTTTCATACCACCCCCTCTTACTTTCTGAAACGTAGATGTACTTTGCTCTTCTTTTCAACTCTCGCACGAGGTCTGGGACATCTGACTTCGGTACGGACAAGACCATGTAGCTGCATCTATCCCTGTCATATCGAAGCAAGTTCGTGAGGCGCTGCTGCACCTCTGGATCTTTGAAGTGTTTGTATTCGGTCTCGAATACTGTTGTGAGATCTGGGCCTGGGTTTGCATATTCGGGATCTGGAACGGTCCCTGGATTGTGGATAGTCTGTAGGAACATGAATAAGCTGCTTGACAGGAAGCCGGGAACAAATGTCCCAAAGACGAGAAAACTCACCAGCCTCCAACCCCCCAGACCATCAGCGTTCTTGACTCTTTCATCCGCAGCATCCATAAACACCTTTCTCTTCTCCTTGAACTGATTGGGCGACTCATCAAAGAAGATCCCTTTCATCGCGAACTCTCCATTTCCGTGCTTGCCCCACGCTGCGTACTTGTCGATATCCAGACACACCTTCTCCAGATCACGTTTGCACCAGTCTACCCGAACGTACCCGACGAGGTAAACATTGGGATATTGGTTCAGTCTGACAATTTCCCGAGAGTAGTCTTCATCCGGAAGAGCGGTCTTGCCGGGACCGCTGTTCGGGTTGATGATGATGGTGAAGTCAAGGGTGGGATGGGATTCGATGCTATGTGAGAGGTATTAACACGACTTGCTCAAATTTTGAAATCGCGAAGGGGTGTTAGATCTTACGCTGAGTAGAGGGGGTCCCATGCCTTAGGAAGCGGGTATATGTATAAGGGAAGCAAGACTGAAGATTTGAGGCCAGACATGGTTGTGCACGAAAAGCGGTAACTGGAACTGAGCCGATACAGGGCTGGAGTGGAGAAGTGGTGCGAGATTTGATGTAGATGAGATTTTGTTTGTGTTTGCCGCAAAGTCTTCAAGAGGGGATGAAAGGGAGGTGTCACTGGGGTGCGAGTGATTTCGCCCTCATTAGCGTGATGACTGCGATTTACCGACATTCCGGCTTGGAAGCTTGAGGGCAAGTGTCTAGACCTACAAACATGCAACGTAACCAGTTTGAAAAGGCCAAACGATACTCCTTCGATTAGTCTCGAGGCACTTCTTTTTAGCTAAAGATAACCATGATTGGTTCTTGGGAGTAGGGTTGCAGTTCATACTCGAACACCACGTGACAAATTACACCACAAAGTACTTTAGTACCTAGATAACCCGTCCCCTTTTTCCTTAGTAAACAAAGGCATGGAGGGAAAAAAAAATTGCTGCATCTATAGATCCTCTTAAACTTCAGATTGCTACGTCGTTGGATTGATGTGCCCACGATAAGTGACAAGAATCTTGCCGCTTCAGAAAACATTCTCTTTAAAAATACTGCTTTCCATTGGCAAAACGAATGTGATTGCCCTAAAGGCTACAGATATACACAATTGAGAAAAAGATAAAGTGGAAAAGACAAATAAGAATATGTCAAGATTGACCGTCCACCATGCATCATCAGATCCATCTATGAAACTTTTCCCATATAAGCACCTGCCCCCTTGCAGAACCATTCCATTCATTTCCTCCAATGTGGCGGCCAACTGAGGCGCAAATTTTGAACCCATTTTTTTCGTTGGTGAACTGTGTTCCACTTAGAATTCACTGTAATAGAAAAACGGTAGATAGGAAAGGGTAGCTTACTACCACACAATCAGGGCAGCTGTCTTGCTGTAGACCGGTTCCTTTGTTGTATGACCTGTAATAGAAGTGTGTTAGTATGTGATCCGATACCTCAGAGTAACTTCGTTTCAAAGGGGAGATATTTCTCCCCGATCCATGTGGGGGATGGAAATGAAGGAAAGAAAAGCGGCAAATCGAGAGAGACTCACAAAATCACAGGCCTTCTGAGTTGCGTCGTTATTCTGGAATAATTAGTATGCGCACAGGACGTCAAGGACACAATAGTAGGGACTGACTTCCGTAACTTTATCGCCCTCCTTGAACCCAACGGCCTTGTCAACATCAGCACACCATGTTGAAACATGTAAGTTTCTGTTTGTAAGTGCCGGGCTTGCCGCGATGCTATCGTCGTGTTAATTGAAGACGTCCAGGAAGTTTTCAAGTTTCGTACCCCGAAGCAGCGGCTAGAGTAAGAGCGATGGTGTGGAACTGCATTTTGAAGTGACTGATTTGGTCCGAATGAGACTGAGATGCTAGATAGGTAGGTAAAGAGTGCTTGAAGAGTGGAAAGAGATAATGATTGAAGGTGATGAGGAGTGCTGTGTAATATTCTCGGTCTTCGCATAATGGAATATCTATCATGCTTCCGATTTTATTAAGGAGAAAAACATCGCATCTCGTATTTCAATTTCACAATACTAATCTAGAGATTTTGAGAGTGACGGTCGTGACTCGGGATAATGCACAGCTATACCGTACCGAGTAATGCACAAACTGACGCTCGACATATAATACCTTTATTCAGTGATAATTGGGCTATCTACTACTAGAGAAAGTGGATTTATTGCTTCGTTGGATATTATTATAATATAAATGATATATTTTCAGTCTATTGGATCAGGTGAGTACTCAAGAACATAAAACTAAAGAAGTATGAAAAAGCTTAAAAGATTGGCACTTGACAAATATAACCTGTCGTCCTATTGCCACATAAGTCAGACTCAATACCTTTTTTTTTTGTGCTGGTTCTGTTTTAGTGTTCAGGAAGTTGGAATCTCGATCGAGCGAAGATTGGGGTAGTCAACACCCACTATTATTATTTCCCCTCAAGTATAGTCGACCACGAGTGGTCAACATCGGATAACGTTATTAATGTCACCGTTTTTACGCGGAAAAACATATTTCTCGCTCAAGGATCTGAACTGTAGAACGAGAACCCAGATGTCTCAGGAACCGAAATCATTGGCTATACGACAAGACGACTCGGAAGGGCCAGGGGCGAGACTTGGGATTGTCCCAGCAGCCTAAGACTGATTCGAACAAGTTGTACTCGGGGTGAGTTTTGCAACTAATGCCCAAAGGGGCGACTGAGTTCAGCTTGTTCATCCAAATTGGTTGTCTGGCTTGGTAGTCGAACACAACTTTTTTTTGTTTTCGTGATCCCTTCGGTCACGCTGGCTCAGCCACAACACTGGCTGCTTACTCGGACGGATCCGCGGCCCTGTCGAGGCAGCTACCGCGCCTGTACAGTACTGCCTAAACCTAAAAGCATAATATCTCCAGCTATCTCGGGTCTTCTGCTTTTTCAACATCGACTCACGGTTTATGTTTAGCCATCCAAGCACCAGTCGGTGACCATGGAGCCACCACCACCCTCCGCGCAATCCGGCCCCCAGGACGAACACAACAGTAGTTTAAGTTCCCTGTGCCCGACATGCCAATCCGTCTTCATCTTCGCCATCGGTGCCCCCTACCATCTCTGGAACCCGGAGCACTGGTTCCAACCCCAAAAATGGCACCTCTCATTCAAGCACCTTTTCGACGGCCTGGAGGCTGGTGCATGTCGACTGTGTATGTGCATTGCCGGGCATATCACCGCTTATAGTAGATATGTCAGTCAGATCCAGGATCTCGCGCATGCGGGTGTAGTCTTAACAACGTTACGGTCCGAGGCGAAGACGTTGCTGCTGGTGGAGTGGGGTAATCCGAACACGGAGGTTGGTGAGTTGCGCTTGGAGATTGAGGAGACGCTGGGTAGGTGGTCCTGGTGACTATGAGCTGGCTAATGTAGTGGGTACTGAGTCCGTGATACAGGTCATTTCAAGCAGCTCGCTCCGGTTCCGATGTATACTGATGACCCATCAACATGGAACACAATATTGACCTGGTTAGATGACTGTACTACCACGCTCCGAGGTGCTGGACAGGCCGCACGAGTGCTCCACTCTGGTGAGGAATATGATCCAGAGACGTGGCGGGGCTACTTCAAAGAACATCACCCGTATCATCACAACTGCCACACGGCGTGTATGGAAAAGATACTGCCGTCGCATCTTATCGATGTTGCAGAGCACGAGGCGGACATTCGTATCGTGCAAACCGAGATTTCTGCCATTGACAATGAAGTCCGATACGCAGCTCTGTCACATTGCTGGGGGTCACTTGAGCTGATGCCGATACGGACCTTGAAAGCCAACGTCCAGAACACACCGTACGATATTACCTACGAGTCTTTGAGTAAAACATTCAAAGACGCGGTGACAATCACAAGGAAGCTTGGACTCCGTTACGTCTGGATCGACTCCCTCTGCATTGTGCAAGACGACGTAGATGACTGGAATCGGGAATCGAAAAAAATGGGCAACATCTATGCCAATTGCTACGTCAATATTGTGGCTTCGGATGCCGCAGACTCGTCGGTTGGATGCTTCTTCCATCGCTCTCTATCAAATGACACGGGATTCAGGATTGCCGTGACGAGTTCAGACCAGGCACATTTCAGAGACCAGGCTACCCAGCACACGCACCCCTCAGGATTACCCTTCCTACCAGAGATCCAGATCAGAACTCCTGTTTCAGATATCCGGGCATCCAATGGACAGGATCTCAAGGCTATCTTTACTTGTGGAGTGTCAATTTCCAGTCCCTCACGACTGACCTCACAGAGAGCTTGTAAGTACGGCCTATTCTTGCATGAAGAGAGATAGATATTGACTTAATAGCAGGGTGTTTTCAGGAAACGTTTCTCGCACCCAGAAGCATATTTTTTGGACGTGACCAAGTGTATTGGGAATGTAGATATGTCCGTGCCAGCGAATCAATTCCCGAAGGCTTTTCGTGTGCCGGTGAAGCTGGTTCTCGGTTTGACTTGGAGCGCGAGGAAGGGCATCTTCGGCAGCTGCTGGAGTGGTTCAAGATTGTGCAAGAGTATTCCAGCCGCAATCTCACATATTGGTATGACCGCCTACCGGCATTGTCTGGCATCGCGCGAGCCATGTACCACAAAACTCCAGACATTGCAAACAGAGAGTACAGTGGGAAAAGACGCAAGGATGGACCGGATTATCTGGCCGGGCTGTGGAACAGCCACGATCTTGAGAAGCAGCTATATTGGTACCGTGCATCAAACCCCGAGGCTGCTCCCTCCGGACCACCAAATGCGCCGACATGGTCTTGGGCATCGGTAAAAGGGCAGATTTCGTTGATCCAAGGATGGCATGCCATGTCTTTAAGGACGCTGCACGTCATCAGCGCTGACATTGAGTTGGCGACAGACGACGAATTTGGCTCCTGCCGGGGAGGTCGGCTAGAAGTGAGCTGTCGGGGCCCTTTCACAGCAACGATTGTGCAGAGTGGCGAGCTTAACTGGCTGCGCGTCGGAGGCACGGAGTACAAGGAGCTGAAAGTGTACTTGGACGAGCCATTGAAGTCTTTGGATGTTTTTGGCGTACATGGGATCTATGAAGATGATCCCACTGGTCCAGTGCAGGACGCGGGATTGTTGCTGCAGCAGATGGAGGAAGGCAAAGACACGTATCGCCGGGTGGGCATATTCGTTGTCAATGAGAGAGATTGGCGAGTGAATAATTTTGAGTGGGGATGCACTCTCAAGAACCGTATCTTACCGACCAACTCAGATATACGGATATGGATTGTGTAAGTATAGCGGAAGATTGTGTCACTCTCACGTTATTTAGGTCCTACTCCAATCGATGCTGGACTCTAGGTTGTGGGGATGGTTGCTCATGAATCATTTTGAGCAACTTTTAACGCGGGAGTATATATTAGAATTTGGTTGCAAGAATATTTGAAGAAGCTTGAAGATCTGCTCTCTCTAACACTGGAAACTTCACACTCTTTATCACCCAGCTTTACCAGCTTGACGGGTACTAGTCATCATGCGGACTTCAAAGAGGACAAGATTGCCACACCCCTTTGCCGCCACCTCGGACGCCCACGAAGACAATCGGTTAACGAGTACATATTTAGCTAGCTCATTGGCAGCTAGTGATGATGCCAGAAGTAATGAAACCTGCGTCCAGTTGCGGCGCAAGCAATTTCGTTTTTCTTTTGCCTCGAAGATTCCACATGACTTCTCCGAGCAAGAAACCCATTTATTCTTCCACGTGGACGGACCAGAAATAAAAGGCATCTGGCAGCCGTCACGCCTTCTTCGCATAGATCTCACACCATATAATTTGGCAATCGAACACGAAAGGAAACATCCAATAACCAAAGAAATATGGCAGAAGGAGGAGTTTAGATGAAAGCGCGGGCTTGGTAGGAAAGTCATATAGCTTCGCAGGTCAACAACGTAGAGCCTTCGCATTGCTAATAGCTTACGTTGGCGCCTGAAAATATATCCTTTTGTCCTCCAGAGGAATTGAATTTTGACATTGGAAATCAAGATCTAGAATCCCTCGCTGAGGCACGTAGAATCCTGCGTGGTGCGCGGTCCACGAGCAGTCCGCACCCACAAAGCGGGACATCACATATCGAGTCACTTTTTCTGAAGTGGTTATGAATCATGATTTGATTGTCAATAAAGCAATGAAGCGTTTCTGAGTGTCCCAAGAGGCTTAAGAAACATACAGTCATCCGGACCAAAGAATGGAATGGCAATGGAAGGTCCAGCTCCCATCCCATCCCTGTCACACCACAAAGAAGTAGCTATCTCCACCCGTAGAGCACCTACCCCCAAAACCATCAGGGACTATTCTCCTTCCTGACATGCAGATTGATACAGTAGAAGTCACGATAGACCTCTGAGAAGTCAGCATGCTCTTTTGTGTCTTTTTCGCCTACCTTTTCGAGCAAGGATGAGAAGCTGAGTGCAGTGTAGTCAGTGTCCATTGTCTTCTGTAGGAATTTGTCTTCGTTGCTTTTTCACATGAAAATTAGCTCCTGTCATGGAAAATGAAGTATCGGAAAGAGTTCAAAATATGGACTTACATGCCAAGTCTAGGTATTTTGATTTCGGTCCCAGAGCGGTCGTGGATTGTAGTTGAGTAGGCCGTGTACCACATTAATTTCGGATTCATGGCTCCCAAACGAGATTCGTCTCTCACAGAAAAGAAAGCCGCCGGTCTCGTGATCTCGAAAACCAGAGGGCAAAGAATTATTTCCGCTCGAAAGTTTAGCACAAGCGTATCTTCATCGAGCTCAAGCCAACCTTCCTGGTGGCCGGCCTCGCCATTCACAATCTCCATGTCAAAAGCGGCTTCAACCTTCTTATCTTCTTCCGAATATGCAGGATCTTGCAAAAAGATAGGAATATTCTCGTTTGAAATCTCGGATAGTGCTTTTCGAATATGAAGGGCGGCTATATGCTGATGCTGGCAAAGTAGTGCTTGGCTGGCACCTGCAGGTATGGGGTTGCCATCGGCATCCAGTTCCCGTTCTTAGTAGGGACTGTCCTTACCAATAGTCATCGAGTTGGCTCCGAAGACAACCATCTTTTTGCAAGACAATGTCTTCAATGACTGCTGTAGGAATTTGGAGAATTGGCTGCTTAGCGCTGTCCGTAAAAATATCTCGATGTGTTTTTGCATCAGCGGTATTGCTTCGGTTGCATTCATTCGTGCCTGTAGCTCTGTGTCGTCCAATGCGTTGGATATCAAGCTAGGAGGAAACTCGCCCGGTCGAAGTAGTCTGTGAGTGGTGAATAAGACATTCCTTTATCCACTATAGATCCTGACTTACTCTGATGGGAACCGTATTGGCTCAGAGGGCTTTGCAAAACTGAGACGATTTTCTAGCGCTGCTTCTTCAAGCTTGTCTGTCAAAAAAAAAAATGGAAGTGATGTAGCTTGGTAAAAGAAGTTCGCCCGTGTGATGACCATTCGGTCTCCCTCCCCATTTTCCATCGCTTTCACTGCTCTCCAGTCAAGCTCATCTTGATTTAGATCATAGTTAGGAGGAGATCGATGCGAGCTAACACGATAATGTCGGTTTTTTCCCTCTGCGAATGAGTGTAGTGGCCAAGTTTCCTGCAAAGTTTCCCGTTAGGCTCTTGCCACAATGATGAGAGCGATACTCTACCTACCTGAATATTGTCAAAGTATGCTTTGGCATCTTCCTCCATAGGCTGCGACATGGCACTCCAATGCTGTGGTTAAGCAAATGTCTGGATGTTCTGATTTTGAAGTCACCGTTTGGGAGTGACGCTTTCTGTCAAAGGTTTGGGCCTCTATGCTGGTTGGGTGGATTATTTTGCCGTATCGGGATGGTTTTCAAATTTTAGGTCAGTAGTTGTCTTTTGAGGCAAACCTTTGGTTTTATAAACATTCTGGTCGGTCATCTCTGCGCAAGATGCCGCGCCGACAAAGTCGTGAATCGTCGCAAGAACTTGTGACTCCTGTCTTAGAGAATTATTGACTCATCAATCTGACGGTATTGATCAGAATCCACCAAACCCCCGTGTGAATGAATTCTTGATCTAAATACCGCACCTCTCGGGAGAGCACCCAATCATTTCAGCCTCATGCACCAACACCTGAATAGAACGCTGTATTTATGTTGACGCCAATAATATGGGCAGGATTTGTGACAAGAAGGACTCAATTGGTAAATAACGTAAGATACCTGGTGAATTTCTGGCAAAGATGGGGTAAATCCCGATATCGGTTACCGCAACGCTGTCGATACGTGGAGATATTTAACCCGTTGGAAGTGGAGCTCCCACGTTCGGCATCGAGACCCCGAGACCGAATTTTGTGCTCCAATATCTCTCACAACTTCCTGTTCTTTCAAAACAACATCCATAGAAGTGCATCACCAGCAAAAATCCATATACCCCCACCACGAAAACATGTCAGCTCCTCACGTTCCTCCTTCTGGTGTGTGGGCGCCTGCAGTCACATTCTTCAATCACGAAGACGACACACTTGACCTCGCTGCGCAAAAACAATACGATGCCTACCTCAGCAAATCTGGTCTGGCTGGACTTGTTATTCTCGGAACAAATGCCGAAGCCTTCCTACTCACCCGTGAAGAGCGATCGCAACTCATATCAACCGCCCGTGAGGCCGTAGGCCCAACATTCCCAATCATGGCCGGATGTGGCGCCCACTCTACGAAACAAGTACTCGAACTCATATCTGACGCTGCAAAAGCTGGTGCAGACTACGTTCTTCTCTTACCACCTGCCTATTTCGGGAAAGCCACAACACCAGCGGTCATTGAGAAGTTCTATTCGGACATCTCAGCAAAGTCGACTCTACCGATCATCATTTACAACTTCCCAGTAGTCTGTAACGGGATTGATCTCGACTCGGAATTCATCACCAAGCTGGCGAGGAAGCACTCAAATATCGTTGGGGTCAAATTGACTTGTGCCTCGGTGGGCAAGATCACGAGACTGTCAGCTTCACTGCCAGCATCAGAATTCGCAACGTTCGGAGGACAAGCTGATTTCTTGATTGGAGGATTATCCGTTGGGTCAGCAGGATGCATCTCTGCTTTTGCGAATGTCTTTCCCAAGACTCTTTCACGCATCTACAGTCTTTACAAGGAAGGCAACTTCGATGAGGCATTGAGGCTTCACCAGATCGCTGCCCTGGCAGAGAGTCCATGCAAAGCTGGAATTGCGAGCACGAAGTATGCTGCATCTATCAACTCTGCCAAGGCTGCCGGGATCGAAGGTGCGGAGGAGAAATTGAAGCCACGGACACCGTATCTACCAGCGTCGGAGGATGCCAAGAATCAGATCAAAGCTGTCATGACTGAAATGGTAGCTATCGAAGGTACTTTGTAATGGTACCGCGTTAATGTGAGTCAATTAGGTATTGGGAGACTTTGCTCTTGTTAATGGCATAGACATGAGCAGTCAGGTTATTCATTGAGACTGCGTTTAGAGGCGGAAGATAGACTTGATTCACTCGACATTTTGATTATTACTTCTTTAATTTATAAGTTTCAAGCGTCAAAAACTGATCTTTCGCTTGCTGTATTCATTAACTTTATAATTCGTACGCTTACCTGCTTGTGTGCTAACTCGTAAGCCTTGTGAGTGACCTCGATTACACTAAGATGACCGAATTGATAACAACACGGCAACACTCCGAAACCATGGCTTGGTTAAAGCTGGAAACTACCAAGGCTGATTGATCAATGACCAGATTGGGTTTATGGCAAGTGCTCATTAATGCCCAGGTGAAGTTAACCTCCGATTATGTGTTACGGTGATTACTTTAGTAGATATTTGAAGCGAGTGGATCCATATCTTGTGTAACCAGATACCTCTCAGTGTAACACAGGGGCAGCGCTGGTTTGAAATGCGCGATCGGAGAAATAAGCACTAGGAGTGCGCTGAAAAGGTTGTTCGAACTAATTTCCTTGTCCAACACACGGTTATTTTTAGTTTCTTGTTTACGCTTCATCTCAAAGGCTAACACTTTTTACTATAGCTTTCCTCACTTCTCTCCTATGCTTTATTTACACGAGCCGCTTTTCAAGGATTGGGGCGAGAAAACAACCATATGGCCTACACGCCCTTGTTTTGTGTTCCCTTTCCCGCTATATGTACTTTTTGGGGTTTTAATGCCCTCAGTCAGCAACTAGCAGGGCAACAAGCCGCGAGGAAGACCGAAAATTGTGGACAGGGTATGTTTGCTAGGGAAAGTCTATATAAAGAGTCTGACTGCCCCCATTTTCCAGAAGATCACTTCACAATCCAATACTTGACCTCTCAAACATCAGTTAAATTCACCAAAGCCTATCACAAGAGCCCAGACTCCTTTTACCCAGAACTTTTCATCATGAAGTTTCGAAGCACCGTCATCCTTATCCTTTCCACCTCCTCAACAGCTGTTCTAGCTAAAGGCATCAATTGCTAGGGCAGTGCCGACTGTGCTGGCTTCGGCTTCTCACTCGCCTCGCTCTCCGACATATGCAACAATCTCTGTTCTCATATCAGTGATACCGTCCGCCAAAATGGCTATCATCTTGCGGAGGCTTGCAACAACGTCAAAGAAGGACTTGCCGCCTTCTATCAAGGCACCCACGGGGGAGAAAGCACCAGGACGGCTTGTACTCTTTGTCGAAGATTGGAGGAGCATGGCTGTAAGACTTGTGGAAGCGCGGCCTTGGTCGCGAATGATATCAATCTCGGGGGAGAGTTGACGGTCAATACGGTGGTTGGAAGTTGCAATGCAGGATACACTGTCAATTGTCCGTCTTAGACGGACAAATTTGACCTTGGAGGGCACTGAAAGTGGACGAACTATATCTACAGTAAACATAGTTTAATTCAAAAAACCATGTCTTTCATCTTCTGGATTTACATACATTTTCGTCGCACAGCCCTACGACTGCTCCGATCGCTTGCTTGGTGAGGTGGTGTCAAAATAGAATTGAAACACAAATCAAGTTCAACCCCGATATCTTTCAGTGTGCGAATTGCAACAGAACAAAGCTTGATTTGCTATGCGCACAGAATATTATTATCCCACTGACAGTCTGTTTGTGCTTCTGCCAGGATTCGTTCCAGACACCTTACGATCATGTGACCTCCACTTTATTTACAGTGAGAATTACAAGCTTGCACGCTGCAGGGCTGAGAGTTGTTTCATGCCTACCTCGTCAAACTAGAGTAAAATATCATGAAATGTTAGTTAGGCATTCTTGCGATTGTCGTTGCTGCAGCGCCAATTCAGCTCAGATGCACTGCCCTCGCTCAGCCCCCTTTATAGAATTCTCATTTATTTGCCCGTCCCAACTTGGAATCTTCAAGAGCCTCATCCATTTTCTTGTCATTCTTTGAGTCTGCGTTTCTCCATTTGGGGCCGTCGCAGATTTCATAAGATTGATATGTCGATATCACACAGCCTCAAGAGACCTCACAGTGAAGAGATCTCGCTTGGGTCAGCTAAACGACCCGAGATCAAAACCGCACCTGATGTCTCTGAGAATATCTGCACAAGATGCAATGGCATACCTTGGAAGCAGTTGGCGAATGAAGTACTGAAACCCTCAACAGAAAATCTGATAGCAAAGATTACTGCCACCTACGACGAGCTCAGGCTCTCGCTATGTTCAGCTTGCCAAGCTCTTGCCCTTATCAAGCCTGCGTCTCTGGATGGGAAAAAATGCCATCTTCGGTCGTACTCTGCTCGAAAGGTTTTGGCAGAGTATCCTCCAGGCATAAGTCGAAGCAAATCCAGGCTGCGGATAGCAGTTTTCTCGCCAACTGGAAAGTCGCACATGACTACAGTGGATCACGGTTTCCTCGCTGTTATCAATGGAGATCCCAATGCTTTGGATTTTGGGCCTCGAGAGATTCACGCAAGGATGGTTGACTTTGGTCTCGTCTCGGAGTGGATGTCCTTTTGCAGCTCCGACCACGTGAAGTCGGGTTGTACGCCAGACTCACCCGATGATCTTCAGGATCTTTGTGTCATTGACTGTGCGACAAGAGCAGTTGTTCCGGCTCCTCTTAACTGCCATTATGTTGCATTGTCCTATGTCTGGGGGAAAGCCCAGCCAGCCCATGGAGCAGACATACCATCCTCGCCCTTTCCACTAGTGGTTGAGGATAGCATCTCAGTCACAGTTGCGCTCGGCTTTCAATACTTATGGGTCGATCGATATGTAAGTATGATGCAACACCTATAAGGTCCCATCCTGTACTGACTAATATGGCTCCAGTGCGTTGACCAAAATGACAACCGAAAACATATACAACTTGGTCAAATGGACAAAATCTACTCTTGCGCACAGCTTACTATAGTTGCGGCTGCTGGCGAAGATGCGAACTACGGTCTTCCCGGGGTCAGCTTGAGATCTCACCAGTCTAAGGCAATTCTTGAGATTTACAGTGTGAAAGTTGTTCAGATATTTCCTCACTCAGTCGCCGTTCTCAAGAACTCGAGCTGGTCGAAGCGAGGGTGGACATATTGAGAGGGCTATCTATCCAAAAAGCGTCTCATACACAGACACTCAACTCTCCTTCCTCTGTAACGGAATGCATATTGCGGAGTCTGTCAGAACGGCAAAATTCGCCCTCAACTGTTTTGATAACATATCGTTCCTGGACATCATACCAAGGAAGGAGCAAATCGATATGCACAAAGCAGGAAAACGCCACCATAAACTGAATGGAGTTTCACAACTGATCTCCGAGTACAGCTCCAGACAACTCACGTATGATTCTGACGTGGTCTTGGCATTGCTTGGGGTGTTTAGTGTCTTGGAACTACGGCCAGTTTATCGTGTTTGGGGCGTTCCTTATGAGATAAGGGGGAACCAGAAGCTCCGTCTCGATTGGCATCACGAGTCCCCTAGTACGCAACGAGTTGGCTTCTCATCATGGTCGTGGACTGGATGGATTGGGTCCGTTCGAGTAAACGATACATCTACAGACTGGCCACATTTTGATGTCGAGGTTGGATCTAAAGAGTTGACTATCACGACGTGGAAATGGAGTGGCTCCTTATGTGGTTTGGATAGAAAGCCCCCAGATCTTCCGTTATCTCGCTACGTGCATCCAGCCGATGCTCCACGGGAACTAGTTATTGAAGCCCCGTTCATCCAACTTTTCTTCCAGAGAGTGAGGTGGACTCACCAGCAGAAAGACGAGCCCTCGATAGTTCGTCGTAAATATTCTAATACTAATCGCAAAGACGAGACCTACAAAATACGACGTCAAGACGGCTTACATGCTATTCTTCCTATCACAGAAAACATCGTGGCCCGAGCTTACGTCTACATGGATGTTTCAGTGGAGTCCATGGATGGGAGGTGTTGGTTTAATAATCGTCACGTTCTAGTAATATGCTCGCTTATCGAGCATATAAGGGGAGCTCTCGTATCAAAGCTCCTCCTTCCCTTGAACACACATACACCACAATAGGATTTTGACCCCTATTATGTGTCAATTCAGACTCTGAATACGTGGTACCACCCGAGTTCGACCGACAGGAGGACTTGTTGAATTGCGATCTGCAATGACCACTTCTTTGGCGGCGTGGAAGCATGGCAGTATATCTTCATATTGAAGCAAGTTGAAGAAAGCATCATTGAAAAGTTCGAGAGAATCGGCTTGATCCATGTGCGTCACTATTCGATTAAATCATCACAATTGACACACCCCGAGAACTCTCCCATGGGATACATTGACTCTTCAGGAAATGTCTTGGATGAAGTCGACGCTTGCTCTTTTGATCATCAACCGTTGTGGCTGGAGAATGCAGAAAGAAAGACCATCAGGCTCCAATAATCCAACAGAGCTGCGTATGGCGGCGTCTGTAGAGAGCCTGTTGGGGCGGATTGGCAGAGTTACTCGATGTTGTTTATCGCTCTCGATTGTAACTCAATTCATTAAGTGATCTGTGTCTCCATCGCAGCAAAATATTAGTTGCAAACAGGGTCTCATCAAGAAAATGCTTCGAATGTGTGGCTAGCACCCCGTTGATCATCTACCTGGCATCTGGACGTGACTAGGCTCTGAGAATATAGAAGACTCAAACTCCAAAGGGTCCAGGAACTCCCGGGTAGTCACAGATACACCCGGCTGTGCCTTATCCTTGTCCTTACCCAGCACCCTCACAGCCGGAGCTGCCTGCTCTCCCATTTCCAGATCACAGTCCTCGAGAAGTGCTTCCTGCTTCTCAACCTCACTCCACTTCCACATGCTAACCCCAATTCTCTCCAGCCACATAACAGCCCAAAAGACACAAATCTCTAAGAACAATGTAACAGCGACAATACTCGGGTAAATGACCTTTCCATTCAATCTATAGGCTTCGGTAGGGTTAAGTCTGACGACGCGACCTTTCCCTGGTGAATACACAGAGCTACGGCACCAGCAGCTGTTGAAGATCCCAAAAGTGGAAGCGAGGAGTAAAATGATGACGCAGGCGGCGACGAACAAGTCCTTGATGATGATGCATTTGTATCGAAGTAGGTCGTTACTCGGGAGATAGTGCGTGATGAGAATCGTGAGGATGAAACTCAAGATCAACAGGGCGAAGATTGAGACTAGTATGATGTGCCGACAGCTAAACCAGGTCGGCGACGAGAACAAAGTTACGAAAGCTGATGTAAATGCCAGTGTCAGAGGTAGGATAGACAGAACAAGAATGAGTAGCGATCGGGCACAACTGCGGCTCCTAGGCCTTGTGCTTGTTCCGGGGTTTAGGAATGGACCGGAAGGTATACTCATAGTGCGAGCGCGGAGGCCAAGATACACTTTCCAGTTTAGATTTCGAACCTCTTGTGCCCAAGCTTGATTTCCTCGAGCCAAATTGCAAGTACTTTGATGTAGGTGCGTGGACACCCTGGTTTCTTCCTCAAAGTGTTGCAGGGTTTTTACGACATGTGGGAGAGAATGGGGTTGTCCAACGGCATTGCTGAGAAGTATTGTTGGCAGCAACCAAGCAAGCTGTAAAGCTGACGCAAGAGTACCCCCAGAAGGTTTTGCCGCTCCTGCACTGTCTGGGAAGAAATTGAGAGCGACACCAGCAATGTAGACCAAAATGGCGATCCACGTTCGTAGGATGTCATGAACGCTCGAATCAACGATCTCAGCTGCAGTTCTTCGATATATGCTGCGAAGCTTCAAATCATCACAGTAGCATATTGGTAAAGTGTCAAGATGGGCCAGATTGACAGTTGGCAATAGATCTTTCAAACTAATCGAAATGATGACTCCGTGCTTGATATGCTGGTGCTTGCTCTGATTTGTCGATGGAAATGAGCCAGGCCATAGCGAGTCGAGGTTGAGGATGCTAGTACACAGAGCAGTGCGGCGCTCTAGAACATCAATGAGAGACCAGGTGGAGTGTATAGTATCTCCGAACAAATGAACGATTGCAAAGAATCGCGACTTGCCGGTTGGGGCCAGGAGGAAGGAAGTTACGAGAATAATAATCGGTATTGGCCAAGTAAATAATCTCGTCCAGACGTCGTCGTAAATGCTCGATCCGCCCTCGCATCTGGCCTCACACCACTCCAGTGTGATGATGGGTTGGTCATACGTGGATCCGAAGGCGAAAGAGTCTCGATCGCTTGCGAGCGAGGAGTTTCCCAGTAGAGCCAGAGCTGTTTGAGTGATATTTAGGCATTTTTCGTTGTACGCTGATGCGAAGGTGGATGTTGAAAGGATTAGAAGTGGAAAAAGCTTGGAAGCCCTAGCCATGCTTTCTAGCTTGTGAAACGTATCTGCAGAAAAGATCCTTGCCTCGTAACAGACGGTGGCATAGTGGCGATCTTAACCAAACACGTCCTCCCAGAGGATGCGCTGTAATATTCCCTCCTTCTGATGCTGGGCGCCTCGCCTGCAGCCATCGTATGTCCAATTCGGAATATTTCAAGCCATTTATCTATATTTGTGTCAAAAGTGTCAGGTGCAGCTGAAACCGAGAGATAGGCGCAAGGCTATGAACGCCTCTATCGCAAGTTCACCGAACCATGAGTCGTCCAATTGAACGATAACGTTTGGATAAGGCTAGCCAATCAAGCACACACGTGTGACTAGCATGTGGAAAAACAGAAAAGTTCTTTGAGTTGTTTCTTCACACAGTATTTGAAAACAACAAGTTCTCCGACATATCATATAGCTTGTACATCCACCGGTAAGCTGGAAATTGAATACTTGAATTCCTCTCTGTCTCCCGGGCCGTCGAGGCGTGAGAGGGCAAAATTTCAAAATCAAGGTAATCTCTATGGGTTAGGAGTCTGGAATCCCATGCGATTGCGGCAAACAAGCACTTAAGTTTAGGGAGGACATTCCCAGGCACAAATAAAACTATGAAGCCTGCGACCTTCAAATATAGTACATAAAAGGCCGACCTAGTATGGCTAATATCTCCAATGCTATCTGTTCCTCGCCTTAATCTCTAGTCAGCTGCTTGTTACTCTTCAGCTATTACTTTACCAAGTAGCTCCAACAATAGAGCCTGCCAATGAGAAAGTAATCCAGACAACCGTGAGAATCCCGAGCTTAGGGGGACAGAACCTACGTTCGGTTAGTAATATAGACCATGTAAGTATATGAATACGTACTCTTCTGAACTAAGACTAATAAATCCACCCCAAAAGAGCCACTGTGCAATCCAAAGAAGGATGACCGGGGCCGCATATACTTGCATAGATGATTTCTGGACAACCCAGGTGTTTTGGACTTTGGTAGAGAAAGTGCCATACACCATGTAATCTCTTCCCTCACTACTTATCAATAGTGTTTCTTCTGGGACCTTACTCTTGTCCAACTTGCGTATAGCCCAGGTTAAGTGACCGAGCGCCGGGCCAATGATAATAAACCACATGAATGCTCCAGCATACATGACCCTAGCTAGTTCTCCTCTCTCCACTCCTTCCATACTTCCAAGGTAGAAGTCATATTTCCATCCATAATTTACGGTCATGACCATATAATATGATGATAAAAACTGGAGGATCATTTCCGCAAATAAAGTAGATGCTGCCGCGGAGATGTTCGTTGCTTCGAAGGGATATACACCAATCAGTAATATTGGAAGCCAAGCAAGCCGAGGTATTGAGCACCAGAGAAGCATTAATTGAAAAGCGGGAACATCCTCATAACCAGGAGTATTCTGGACAAGAAACGCATTGATTAAGTTTGCAAGGAGTTGAATTGTGGCGATGATAGTCCCCTTGAAGAACCAACACCCTGGGTGCGGTGGAACGTCGCGTGCGGTTCGACGTATCCCTCCTCTCCGGCTGAGAACTATGGCAAGGACCGTAGCTATATTGACTAGAGCAAAGCTTCCAAGCTTCCACTCATTTGAAGCACATGCTTCCCTTGTCTGGACTGGTGCCACATCGGTGACATGGGTACTGTTTGAAATGTTGGATGGTTTAAGAGTCCACCGCCATGGAATCATCTCGAGAAGGGTCGGGGTGGCTAATTGACGCCAATTATCTGGCAGACCGTGCCAGTCCTGCACATCTCCACAAAGATCGTGGAGCCACTTTATGTAGTCTACCCGGGTCTTGAATTTCTGGCAGGAAAGGCAGGAATCGTAGCTGATATCGTGGCAGAAACAGGCTCTGTCAATTGCGCGCTTGACTTCGCAGTAGCCGCTCGAGTCGATCTCACAAGCATCGGTTGAACATCGATCAGGAAGCTGTATCACCTGCTTAGGCATATCCGCAACAAATATGGGCCAGTGCCAGTCTTCGATAGGGATAAACGCGAATTCCGTGGTTTTGAGTGTGTCCGCCCATTTATCGGGTAAGGACGTTGATCCACAGGTGGCATTAATCCATAGTCGCTCCTTCGTCAAGTCTATCTGCCCTGGATCTGGACAGGGTTCCTTTTTCAGATCTATATTGAAGGCGTTGCAGAAGCATCCTTTATCAAAATAGTCGCCATACCTGATGCTACGCCCGGTGAGATCATAACCAACAGTTTCGGAATCTAGAGCGACCATGGACCGTAATATTTGATTGTATTCCCAAGGACGAGCGGCATTCCCGGTATGCTGGGTAGTGCTTGTGAAACTACAGGAGGCCAAAACATGGTGGAATGGTTCCATCGATAGAGCAGATATCGAGCGGGTTAGGCATGTCGGTGCTTTGTAAGCAACAGTAACGGCCGTATATCCCTCAGCTAGGGAGTCTGGGGAGAGATTTTGTAGCCCGTTCGCATCGCCGACATCGACAAGCCATGTTCGGCCGGTGATTCTATAAGTCCATAGATACAACTGCGCTTTGGCAAGTACTGATCTGCTGCAGTATGGGAGATAACCTTCGATAACATCGGATGAGAATTCGGTGCTGAGACAGCTGAGCTGGGTTAACCATTGGTGGTGGGTGCAGATAATTCCAAAATGCCTTGTGCATCGTTTGCTGGTACATTTCGTCATTGCACTGAGCCAGGTGGATTGATCCTGCTGAGCAATACACTGTGGCATAGGAGCCAAATCTTCAGGGTTAACGAAACCATTGCGATTGTTCAGGGGAGCCAAGGTATGGTCCCCCTTAGAAATAACAGGAGAGGCCCTTAGAAATAACAGGAGAGGAGGTAGGGAGAGCTCCTGCAGTACCAATGTTGGTATCAAAGATGTAGAGTTATTGGAAAGAAATACCTCTCGTAGCTGCTCCGTGAATTCCGGACGCCCACAGCACAACACACAAGCTAGATAATTTCATTTTATTAATGCTGACAAGGCGCCTTGCGCTCTGGATGGCGGGAGAAGATACTCGCTGAGGCCTCTTTGAATCGCCTGAGAAGTGATGCTTCTCGGGTGCGGGGTTGTGGTGTTGGCTCAGATGTACCTGAGGCCATAATATTAAACAGGTAATGTGGGACGGTGCGGCGGCTGTTCCCACTAAGATCGACACTTGCTGTCGCCGAAACGCTCGACCATTCTCCGCAGGGCTAGGCCGTAATGACTCTAGTGTTCTTTAATATGCTGAGCAAAAAGCCATGCGCTTCGTGGACATGCGCTTCGTGGACGCCTGGGCCTCGCTGGTCATTGAGCGACATAAATTTGCTCACCTTCCTTCTCTTTGCACTGCGCACCCCTCCAATCATTTAACCAGACCGGATCCGTTCCATCTTCGGTCATTCCGCCTGCCATCGAAATGGGCAATGTGACTTCGTCCCTGAACGGCAGCGGTCTGAATTCCCTTGCCAATGTTATCGACGAAGTCAGATCTAATCCAACTACTATTTTAGACCTACTTAGCATTTATAATGCTAAGCTGGCTTTGTTTATTTCACATACTACCAGTGATATGAGGCTACATCTGTCTGATGTCTTGAGTTCACTTCTCGTATCTGGGCGCGATATCGCGACCTCGCTTTCAGGAATGGTAAAGGAAGCTGGTTCTCGCCCACTTCCTGCCAATATTTCCTCCTTCACCCGAAAGCAGTGGCAAAGGGTTATCACGCTGATTCCTGTCTTTCGTAAGTCTCCTTGTAACGCTCGACTCCTATTTATGATTAAGTACTTGTAGAAAACCAACTCGTCGCACTAATCATCACCTGGGGGTTATCATACATGGCGAGTCTTGCTTCGCTGTGTTTACTTGGAGGGTTCGGTATACCTGGACCTCGTCGCAGTAAGTAGCTAGGCATTCTTGGTCCATATAAGCTAAAAATTACCAGATTCTCTTGCCTCCAAGTACCAGTCGCGGGCATACGGCGGCTTCACGCCGAAGGGTGGCATTTTTGCTAATTCAACAAGCGCAGGGATGCGGGGTCGTACGCCTCTAATCTACAAGGCTATTGCTGTAGTAGTTGCTTCATCCATTATGATAGCTGTCTACAAAAACTTGGATTGGGAGATAGGTAATACAGAACAGGTGCTCGATAACATGTAACTACAATGCAAGTCTTGACAATATGTATCACAAGGACTAGCGCCACATTATATCTAATCCAGGACGAGGGCCATGTGGCTGCGCACGACTTCTGTGGCGTCGAGAGTAGGAATTCTCAAATCGAGGCAATCTGGCCTACTCTTGATGATTTCGAATTGCTCAAACACCTACGAGTGTTTGCTCTCGCCGACATGTTGCGAATAGACGAGTAAAAGCTCATTGCATGTAAGAAGTTTGATCGTCAACTCAAACAGTATTGGATCAGTAATACGCTGCCTGATTGTGTTCGCGAGGTGTACTTGACAACGAATAATGTTGAGTCAAACGGTATTCTTCGATGGATTCTTCGAAGTTGAACCAAGTCGTGATGCCGGATTGAGAGATTAATGATGAGTCATGCGCTGGATTGTAGGGAGTGTTGAGAGCGGCGAAAGACCAGATTATGTGTTGTAGCTCGGGTGGAAGATCGCTGAAAGATTCAGGCTTTTTCTGGGTTTCCATTGTGGCGGTATGGGGATTTCTTCTAGGTGATGGGTATTGAAGGTGGAAGTTCTGCAGAATGTTTCGTATTGTAGTGTCTGTTCTATTTTTAATAAGTAGTTTTTGTGTCGCCTCTTGTATAGTTTAATATAGCAGGATCCACAGACATGGCGAGACTAAATTCCTAGCCTGTCAAATGGGTAGAACGGAGGCGAAGAAGGATTTAGAGCTACAGCGCCATTGCCTCAATTTAGAATTCACTAGCATGAGTGATATAATAGGATACATGGCTACATCACCTAGGTTAACGGATTTTACATGCGGGTGCTGCGGTGTAAGCCATTTCGACATCCCACTAAGTCCCCCCCCCCCCCCCCTTTCCGGCCACCCCTGGTTTCCGGCCACCTCGCTTAATTTCAGTACTTTTCATTCTTTACCTAATAACTCTACGCTACATTAACTTCTATAACTGACTCCGTAGAATCTGAATCTCCTTCTAATTCTGATTCTATAGCTCCAATTTCACGATCTCTAGCTGCAATTTGAGCCTCCTAAATAGTACGTGTTGTAATAAACTTGGAATTTGGACTTGTCTGAACCTTCCTACGTTTCCTTGGCTTTAACTGCTCCAATTTAGCCTCTAGCTCTTGAATCCGCATATTAGCCTGCCCTAAATCAAAATCCTTCTGGTCAAACCCCTTAGTAATCTTCTTAAAGAGTACACGTTGAGTTAGAAGGTGGTCATGTGACGAATTCGCTAAAGTGCGTAATCCTAAGTAAAGATCTTTTTAGCCTTTTGGAGTAGAGAAGGGTAAAGGTGTTTTTGGAGGCTCCAAAAGTAAGGTAGGTATCTCTTGAGAAGTCGGTTT
>MU270522.1:0-100312 GCA_021432625.1 Leptodontidium sp. 2 PMI_412
CTCGATGTAGTTACTAATATGTATAAATATTTATAAGTTCCCTTAAAGGGTGCTTGTAATCTGCATCGTAGCTGTGTTGTCCGAATAACCTCGATTCGGTAGGCGGTGACCCACTGGCAGTACCCAGACTTCTCGCCAAATCGGGAAGTGCAGCACCGCAACACCCACCTTTGATCAACCATATCTCCCACCACAACGCCTATACTGTAATATGAATGAGTGTAGCATTGCTTCTAAGTAATTTTGGATAGAAAACATACCTTAAATCCCAAATCCCATCCTGACCCTCACCCTATATTCCCCTTTCATGACATTAGTTAATATTTAAGCTTAAAATAATGACTTTTTAGTTTATAATATACGTATTAAAACAACACATAGTAGTCTCTAAAGTTATAATAAAGTCATAAGATTTAATAGTTATAGAATTATAACGGTTAGTGTATTTACTTGGTAAACACAGGTGGTTGTTATACATCTCAATAATCGAGAGATAAGTGTATTACATATGTAAAGTAAATAATTACTAAATATAAGTAAAGATATTATTTAAAGTTAAGTATAAAGCTCCTATTTAATAAATAAATATATTAGTCTTATATAAAGCCCTTGTGTGTTTTTAAATCCCTTGGTTTATTTAAATTTCTTAGATTTACAAATCCCTTTAGTATTTAAGGGATCCCGGGATTTAAGGATTTATTATGTAACTTAAGGTTATATAATTTAAGAACTTACTTGCCCTTTAGTTATTTTACTTTATTAAATAATTATATAATATAAGTAATTTTTAGGGCCTTTTTAGCCTCAAGGGCCTTGCCCCTAAGATTGCTTAGTTTTTAAGGCCACAGCTACTCTTAAGACTTATATCCCTAGGACTTACTTAGCCTTAAAAATGTCTATAATATTATCCCTCTTTTAGCTTAATATAATCTTTATACTTAAGTATACTAAAGGAAATATTAATAATTACTAATAGCTGTCTTTTTTATTTATTATCTCTCTTTTTAAGCCTACTAATATTATATAAAAGAAAAAGAAATAATATATTATATTAACCTTATATATTAAAGAATTTGCTTGTCTTACAAAAACCTGTTCTTACTATTATAGCCTCTCTTGTACTTGCTTCCTAGATTTATTTTTATTAAAGCAATAATTTAAATATATATATATTAAGTATAATTATAATATGCCTAATTACTATAGGCTTTTTATAAATAAACTTATTTATTACTTTTTTTATAATAAGATAATAATCCTAAGATATCCTTTTACTCCTCTTCTTAAGCTATTAGTTAACTATCCCATGGACTAGCTGCCTATTTTTAAGCTTAATACTTTTCTAGCACTCCCTTTTAAAGGTAGTCCTAACCTTAGGTCTCTTTTCTTTTAGGCAAGTTTAGACTTCGAGAATAATACTTCTAAAGTAATTTAAAATAATAAAAATTAAACTTAAGTTCTTAAGTGTTTTTTAATTATAAGTACCTTTTTTATTTAATTAAATATTTAATAATATTATAAAAGTATTAATAATTTAAAATAGTTTTAACCTCATACTTAGTATTTAGGTTAATTAGTTATATTTTAGTAACAAAAGCAGCTAGCGCTCCTAGTAGTATTAATTTAAAAAGGAATATATAAAATACTAAGTAAATATTTATTGTCTTAGATAATATTAGTTAATAATTAATAAACCTTTTAACTTTAATAATTTTAAATAATCTTAGCTTTTTGTAATTTAATTTGTGACTTAGTTACTTTATTATAATATTCTTTTATAATAATTAAACTTTATCCCCTTTTTTAAATGTTAGTCTTATATTATAGTTTTTGTAATAGCTAATCTTTATATAATAAATTAAATACCGTATTAATTGTAATACAGCGCTATGGCGCTGTATCTTTTTAGCGGTAAATTGATAGTTTTGGACCTGGCGCTGTGGTCAAGGGTGGCGCTGTAGATCATAATTTCCCCCTAAATCCCTACCAAAACACCACCTTTTCTAATGACTTGTCTACTATCTTTGACCACTCTTTTAATCCCTTTAATAACACCTCTTTTCATATAGTATCGTTAATATGCCGCTAATTCCGCGTATCCCTTTAAGTCCTTTACCAGCCAGCCAAGCTACCTTGAATCTGCAAGGTCTTTTACAGCCTCCGAAGCCTCGCTCTCGACCTGGACCAGTTATTAAACACACAATCTCTCGCTCTTAACGTGTCCTAAGTCGTAGATATATTGGGGGAGTTATTGAACAAGAGACGATTAAGTAATTAGCTCAATGGCGGATTCAGAATGACGCTTAAGGTGTCGGGGAACCTAGAGATCAAGAGCGTGCGGCTCGAGTTATTATTGAGAATAGAACTGAAGATAATAATATAGACAGTCTCGCAGACTCAGAATTTGACGACTACGTTACTCGAAAGCGATATTTTTACTCTCGAGAGTATAAGTTAGCTGCGGTCACGTATTAGGAGACTATATACTGTCAACTCAAAGATGGTACCGACGAGCGTATTACTATTCGATACGCGGTACGTAAACTGTATATCCTAAGGTCTATATTCCGCGGTTGGATTAAGAGAAAGACTGAGATTCTGGGCCAAAAGAGAGGGACATTTCGTGTCCGAAAGCCGTAGGGTAAAGTCAAGGAACTGGAGATAGAAATAAGGCTGAAAGTCCGGTTCGACGAGGCTAGGTTGAAAGGACGAGCTATTTCTATTAAATGGTTGATTCGGAATGCTAGAGAGATATATAGTGAGCTTTACCCTGAGCGTGTTATTTATAGGGAAGGAGGTTTAAACCTTTACCTTGGCTTTCGATGGTCTCCTGGTTAGCTTGCTGGCTTTAAACACTGACACGGAATCTCCTTTCGAGCAGGCACTAAACGAGCTCAAAAGGCACCTGAAGAGCTTTAAAATGTAATTATTAGTTGGCTCTAATTTAACCGTCGAAATACTGTCGTCACTCTTACCTCTGATTATAGCAAACCTCGCTCTCCGATTATACCTGTTATAGAAAGATATAAGCTCTCTGAGATCGCAAATATAGACTAAACACCGCTCGCTTTTAAGTTCTAAAGAGGTCGTACTTACGCTAATAAAGGTACTAGAACTGTCACTTTAAGGACCGCAAGAAGTAGCTAAGACAAACGACAAGCTACTCTCCAAGTTATCGTCTTCGCAAATGGCGTGAATCGGTGTAAACCTCTCCTTATATTCAAGGGCAAGCCAGGTAAAGGAAGCAAGAATCGACGCCTTAAGATGGCTAGATATCACCCTGCGGTTAAGGTAATTTAGAACAATAAAGTATACGCTAATTCCGAGAACTTCATTAATTAGATTAGACAAGACTACTTATATGCTTTAGAATACCTTCTCTCTGATCAAGAACCTCGTCTCCTCGTCCTTAATGCTTTTGCCCCTCACAAATATATTAGAAAGAAAGTCCTTGCGAACGAATCTGCGAAGGCGAAGGCAAGGAGATTAGAGGCAGAGAGACTGAATTAGTAGATTCGAGATGAGTTCTTAAAGCTTAACGTCACCTTATCTCTTATACCTAGAGGCTGTACTAGCTACGTTCAAGTGCTTGATGTCGTAATTAACTCACTTTTGAAGGCGATAATCAAGGAGCTAGAGGAGGTATATATTAATTAGAACCTAGAAAAGTGGAATAATAATAAGTACTCTATTTAAGACCGCAGAATTCTACTCACAAATTAGGTAAGAGAAGCCTAGTTACGAATTTATTCCGAGTACAAACAAACTATTATTAAGACCTTTAGAAACCTTAGTTTATCGTTAAATCCTGACGGTTCTAAAGACAGCGAATTAAAGATTAGAGACCTCCTAGATATCTCTGTCGGCGACTATACCTCCTCTTCTATAAACCTCACACTTATTAACGACGACGACGAGCTTAAAGGCGATATAATTATAGTTGAAGGCATGTATATTTCAGTAGAAGAGAAGGAGGCTCTACGACAAGAGAGAGAAGACGATATTACGACAAATACAGGCAACGATATAGAGAGTGCTTTTGATTCCGATTTAGAGCTCGATTCGTCAGAAGAAGAGTTAGGAGACGAAAATTAGGACATAGTAGATGTTACGGAGGAATAATGGATAAATAGTTACTAGAATTGATACCTTTGTTTACACTTAAAATACGCGAGATCTTAAGTACTAGACCTGGGGATTCTTAATCCGCCATGGCGATATAACATAACCTGTGTCAAGGTGATATTATGGGACCTGGCGCTGTATTAGGGGTGGCGAGTTCAGCGAGGGTGGCGCTGTATTACAATTAATACGGTATTATTTACTAGTTCTTTATATAACTATTTAAGCTTATGCCCTTGTAATATAGCTTCTTATACAATTCTTCAGCTTATAATTAGTAAGTTATATATTATTAGGTTATACTTATAATTTGTATAAAACAGTAATACTTTAATAGTTTCTTAATCTGTGCTATTATATATAAACTAAGCAAGTAAGAGTAATTAAACCTAGTTATTTTACTTATAGTTTATATAATAATAGTAAACGACTAGACGGCAAGCCCGCATTGGGAAACTGGGCAAGGCGCGCACGAGCCAAGCGCCGCTCTCGGCTGGTTGTGCAGGATCTTCGTCCTCGCGCCAGACCTCGTCTTCAACTAACCAGCCACATACCTGCCAATACCGTACTGTATAATGGCTGATCGCAATCTGTAAATAATAGTCGAGCACAAACGCCGCCCGTGCCGCAATATTCTTCAACTACGCCGCGGAGATCTCTGAAAGTTGGCGCCTTATTATCTGATGATTGCGACCTTTCTCCTTTCGTAAAGGCTTGCATGCGGGAATTCTTTTACTGGCTTATATCTACGGCCTTATCATTACTCCCTCTCTAGCCGGGCGAAAAAAAGTCTGTCGACAGCTTTAGGCAGACTCGCTTGATTTTGTATATAGCCAATAAAAAAGGGCTCCCCTATTTATGGGATTTATTCTTTCGCTATTCAAATACCTGGTTGCATGCTCACTCAGCTGTGCTGCATTAAGGGGGAAAGTTCCGAAATCCAATAATAAGGCCTTGAGGGAGGAAAGCGTTCTGGATTTAGACAGATATCGCGTCACCCTCAGACCACTTTGGCACTTTTTAACCAGACGTGCAGTCAGCAGACCAACTCATAGCCAATGTCTCGCGAACTGTGACGTTCTGCAGCTGCATGGCCTTCTCAAATTCCTGCAGCCGGAGTGGCGGCAAGGTCCTAGTCAAGAATACGAACGGGCAGCCTAGGTTGCGGAGGAGCACCAACCCCCGGAGCTTCCTCCGGTACTCGTCGTCGATGACCACCCTAGCTCCCCCTGGACACGCAGATCTGCAGCCCACTGGAAGAAGTCATCACTTGAAGCTGCTTTCCGCAGTACTACCCGGGGCCAGGAATCGCGGCGAGTGCTTGCAGTCCAAGCCGGCATCAATGCAGCGGGTGGCCAGCTGCCTCTTCAGCTCAGTATATGGTGCTACGACAATAGTCACCCCAGACCCAGGCAGCATAGCCGGCACCATGAAAATCAGGCTCTTCCTCCACTGACTGGCAGAATTGAAACCAGCGGCGTCTGCTTTGCTGCAGCTAATCGCACAGCCTCTTCCTGCTGTGGCGTCCGGAACTAGGTCTTGCATAAAGACATTCCGGTCCCGATTAATGCCATTGGCTAGACCCAAGCCCGCGGCCTCCTCCCCCCAGCTTGACTGTCCCCTAGTAAAGTGGGAAAGCAGCAAAAGATACTCTTCAAACTTCCGTACGAGCTTCAAATATTTTCGGATCCGTGCCCACTTTTACTGGTCATTCTTGTCCAGGAACTCCCGCTCCTACCATTGTTATTATTATTAATATTAATCCTTTTTACATGCTATGTGAATCAGTGACTATAATAGCATGGCAGAAATCGCTCTCTAGCTGTTCTACTTGTGAAGTACAGTAATTTGTGGTATAGGTAGGGGTCTTTTGGGGGTATTATTCTAATAGATGATGAGGGTCTTGCCCTAGTTTTGATAAAGGAAATTGAGCGAGGGCTCCCTTCTCAAAGGGATATTGGTCATATAATCAGGTTGGGTTCTTTGTATGAAGTTTGGCCAATACTTTAGTCTTCTTCTTCTTCCTCCTCTTCCTCCTCATCTCTTCTTTTAGCAATCCATCCTTTCGTGGCAATCTTGGTTTCCTCCAAGAAGCTGATAGTTGCTTCGATTCCTTTGGTGTGTAGAAGTAAGTTAAGACTTAGAGCGGAGTCGAGGTTGAGGTATATTTTTATCTTCTTTCTAGCTTCTCCTGTTTCAGGGCCGCTTAGGAGAAGTGGTCAGGTGTTTCTTTTACTCCACGTTTGCATTTGTCATTATTGACATAGTGTAGCTTGTGTAGGTAGGCTTTGAAGTAGCCGTAGCCTAGCTTGGGTGGATAAAAGGCGCATGCTCTCTGTCTAGGCGTTCCTCGGGGGATTCTGAGCTTGGATTTCAGTTCCCATTTGAATAGTCTTCGGTATAGATGAGTGTTAGTAGTTAGGCGTTGTTGTGTATTGTCTTTGTCGAGTTTCTGGTTCCATTCTATATTCTTGATTTGCTGGACCTTGAGCCCAAGCATGGCAAAGCTTGTAGTATTGTAGCTTGGTGGGATAAGTGTAGCTGCTTTAGCTAGTATGTCTGCTCTCTCGTTCCCTTCTAACTCGGTGTGCGAAGGGACCCAGTGTAGTGTGATTTTGGCTTGTTTGTTGGTGAGTTGCTTTGCAGCATTAATGGCCCTTATTTTGCAAGCTTGCCCAGGGTTATCTGATGGTTTTTGAGTCTCCACAATCCGGCTTGGTTGTCCGAGTAGATGTGGAAGTGGAGTCCAGGTTTTGCGATTCTCGCAGCGCATTCTATTGCTTGGGTGACTCTTTCAAGTTTGCCATTGTAGACTAGTTAGTCTAGTCCAAAGTTGGCGGTGTTTTCGTGATGGATGCGGTTTGAAGGGGGTGAGAGTACAGCTAAGCCTACCCCTATCCCTGTACTTTGTTGAGTTGCAGTGGCTGATGCATCTGTGTTGATGAAAATGCTATTAGGTGGATTTTGTTTTAACACTTTGAGGTGCTGTTTGGCCTCCTCGTCTTTGGAGAGTTTGCTGATTACAACGTTGTAGGGAATATCCTTGTCCCATGGAGCAAAGTAATGATGCCGTGTAGCTTCAAGGTTATTCTTTTGATACAAGTGTTTGATGAATTCGTATAATGTTTGTAGCTGAAGGGGTACTTTGTTTTTGGTTCTTGATAGTGGTTCTTGAGGGTTTATAATCAGGTCTGTGGCCGTATTGATTGGGTGGTTTGGTGCCAGCTTTAGTGTTCTGAAGGCGTACATACGTATAGCTGCATTCAAGCGGATTTCTGGTGGTGGTAGAGCACACTCTACTTCTATTGGTAGGATTGTGTTGTTTTGAAAACTCCTAGAATCTTTCGAATTGCGAGGTTCTGTAGGCCTTGTAATAGCTTGGTGAAGTGTCCCTGCTTCTTCCACCAGATCACAGAGCCGTAGTCAGCAATACTTATCACACATGCAGTATAGAGTTGCCTAAGAGCAAAGGGGGTGAGTCCATTTCCTATATTGGCCAGTCCTGCCATTCTAAAGAAGGCTTCTCTAGCTTTGGCTACTTTGGTGACGACGTGGTGTTTGAAGGAGAAGGAAGGGTCGAAGTAGATTCCTAGCCACTTGATAGAATGTAAAGGTTGTATGGTCTCTCCATTTGGAAGCATGAGTGGAAGGTCCGCACCTTGGTGTAGAGCAGTCAAATGCACTATGCCTGTTTTTGCCGAGTCAAAGGCTATACTGTTTTCTTCTGCAAGACAAAATAGCTTTCTGGCTTTAGTCTCGAGTCTTTTGACATTCTTTTTGAGTGAGGTGGATGCTGTTGTTAAGGAGACATCATCTACACAAGAGATCGATGTGATTCCTGGGGATTTGAACAGGTCTCTGATATAGATTAGAAATGGGATTAATGAGACTGGGCTGCCTTGAGGAGCGCTTGATTCGATGGTTGAGAAGTCTTGTATTTGCCTACCAAAAACAAGTCGAAGTAGTCTGTTTACCAGAAAGGTCGAAACCCATGAGATATGGTTGATCGGTAGCTGGAGTTGCTGTAGAATAGTGTAGAGCCTGCATTTTGCCACGTGGTCATACGCTCCTTTTACGTCCTTAAAAAGAGTAGACGTTTTCTTTCCTCTTTCTTGTTTCGTTGTATTTCATTGGTGAGAAGGAGAGTAGCATCAATTGCTGATTTATTTCGTCTGCCACCCATTTACGTTTTATGGATAAGATTAGTGGTTTCTGCAAGGTAGCTGAGTCTTTGTACAATTACTCTCTCTGCTACTTTCCCTAGGCAGTTGAGGAGTATGATGATTCGGTAGGCTTTAGGCATAGTATAGCCATCTTTGTTGGCTTTCTGTAGAATAGCCCCAGTGGCCATTTTCCAGTATGAAAGGTGATAGCTAGTATTAATTATCGTGTGATAGACTTTGAAGAAAATCTCTGGAATAGCTTGGTGAGCTTAAGTGAGTGATTTCTTGAGCAATCCCATCTGGTCCTAGGGATTTAGATTGTATTTCTGAGGAGCAGGCTTGTTATACCTCAGCGTGTATAAGTTCTGGCCATTCCCATTTGTTGATATCCCCTGTATAGTTGTCCCATAGAGGTTTTGTTAAGTTTAGAGGGGATGGAAAGAGCGCTTCCCTAAAAGCCGAACACTTTTCTTCAAATGTTGTTTGTAGTAGGCCGTTCTTGTCTTTGATGTGAGGGATGCGTTGTATCCTACTGTCTTTGGTGCATTTCATTGCTTTGAAGATGGATTTGGGGTCCTCTTTTTCAAGGAAGGTGCTCCAGTGGTCTCTCTTGGCAGTCTTAACAGCTTCGAAAAAGATGTTCCTTGCTGTGAAATATGCTGTCTTGGTATCAGGGTTTTCCAGTCTGATTTTTCTTTGCTTGGACGTCATTTCCCTGCGTAGCTCTTCGAGTTCCTCATTCCACCATGGCTTGGTATATGCTCCTGGTTTGATCCTCGGGATAGCTGTATCAGCTGCTTTGGTGATTGCCCCTGTAAGTGCAATTGCAGTAGCGTCAAGCAGTGCTATGAGTTGTGGGTTGTCCTCCATGATGATAGCCCTTGAATTGTCCTCATTGGTTGAGTAGTTTTAAAGTTCTTGGTTGCAGAGTGCTTGTGAGCCCTTGGTGCTGGAGACTAGTTCTTTCCTAAATAGTTCCCAGTCTGCTTTTTTCGTGTTGTATCTTGTTTGCAGTGCTCGCTTCTGCCGTCCGCAGACCAGGTCCTCCAGCATTTCCACCTCCTTCCCCGCCAAGCCATTGCTGTGAATGAAGGACTTCCCTCGCTGCGTCTGCGTCAGGTCGTCCTCAATACTACCTAATAGGATGGTAAACCGGACATCCTAGCCCTCCTTAAACATCAGCGAACCCTACAGCAGATCCTCTGCATTAGCCGTCATCTCCGCCACCATGCTCCGGATGTCGTCTATCGGAATTGGCTTCCCCATGAAATACATCAGCTCACCCTGCTTGCTCCACGACCCCATGAGTCGGCTGCCAGTGTCCTGGGCAATCCTCCGGCCGTAGAGCAGCAGACTAAGAACATAGCCCATTGGAGAGTACGTGGCCTTGCACAGCCAGGGTACAGGAAGCTAACACCGGGCATCTTTTTGCAGATATCCGCCACTAACTTGCTCTTTTCAACGTAGACGTCTAGCCTCCTCATAGAGAGGTTTTAGGTAAGGTGAAGAATATCATTAAAGGGGTTGCTCGCTAAGTTAAGCGAGGCCTGTGAGCAAGAGAAAAGGGGGCACAATTAATGTCGAGTCTAGCCGAAGTCGGGGTAGAGGATGCCAGCGGGGCTAATGAAGGCGGCGCGGCGATCTTAGTAAGGATGCATTTGCGGGTAGGAATTATAGAAAGGAAGTAATATACTTACATTTGAAATATATTATATTATTACTTAATTACTCTAAATCCAGTCCTCTAATTCTACCCCCTTCCCAAACTCCTCAACCCACCGATCTAACTAATTAAAGACCTGTATTAAAACGCTGGCAGTATAATAGCGCCAGCTAACCTTCCGAGAAAACCATTTAAGCATTATTTGAGTCACTTGCTAGCCCTCCTCCTCGCTTAACGCCTTGTTCTCTGTTTATATCCCCTCGCTTTACATTTACGCATATATCTTGTCGACAATAGTATTAGGGCTAATAATTATTATAGCTGCCACGGCCTCACGAACGACCCCGTCGTATAAACACTTTTCTTTGCCTTCCTAGCTAAAATATATGCTATCCTCGCACGTTTCTTGTGGCACAGCACAAAGTTTACAGCACACGCCTTCCACGAACTCGATCCCTTGAAGCTTTTTAATTTCTGTAGTAACGACTTCGCGCTTCTCTTCCTTGCACAACTCCAGCTTGTAGTATATATTAACATTATAGCCTGCCCTCTTTCGAATGTGGCATATCAGACACTTTTCTACCCACGAGAGTAAACGCGTGTCTAGGTTAGACCAGTCACGGCTCTCGCGTCGATTTTGTGCCTTGTCCTTCTGCCTTTTCTGCTCCCGCGAGGTAAACGCTGCCTTATCAGCTACGTCGTCGGCCCTAGAGGCAGGTTCAATTAATGTGATCTAATGGACACGCGGAAAGTGATAGCCTTAGTTGGTAGAGTTTAAGGTGCCCCAGGCGCTAGAGACGAGCCGGAACACTTCTATCAC
This sequence comes from Leptodontidium sp. 2 PMI_412, assembly GCA_021432625.1. Lineage (NCBI taxonomy): Eukaryota > Fungi > Ascomycota > Leotiomycetes > Helotiales > Leptodontidiaceae > Leptodontidium > Leptodontidium sp. 2 PMI_412. Next base: position 10,769 of record MU270522.1, read on the forward strand.
CCTTAAGACGCATAGGTCGGTCCCTACAGTTCGCTTATTTAACCACTGGCAGACCCTGTCAAGGTTTCGTGATGCGGCTGTGGCCTCTGTACGTGGCATCACCTTGCTGGGCAGGTGCAAGAACTCGTGCCACCGAGTCGACGCCCACTCATAAGCACGCAAGAGTGCAGGTTGTAACTGGTTTAGAAAGGCGCCGTCAAGCCTATAAGTGGTCCCGCGCTGTAATGGGCGATGGCTACTCTGCCAAGCGAAAACAACATTCAAGTCTGCCTCGAGGCCCTTATCGTCGTATTAGTTAAACGGTTTATGGACCTCCTTTACGTCCTTCTCTGTAATACCGATCAAAAGCTGGCGGAAGAGCCGTGAAGTGACTTCCTGCCCCTATACCTCATTTGTTGCCTTCTTTAAGACGGCAGTAAGGCGGGCGGTCGGCTATAGCTTGTCAAAGGCATTCCCAGCGCGAAAGAGCAACGCACTTAGCTCAACCGGAGGTGACAGAGCCCGCTCCCGCTGTAGTATGTCCAAAAACGGTCGAATGTACACCAAGTACTTGTACATACTCTTCCTAACTAGAAAGACAGGAAGCGAACGACATTAAACTCTCGATTCGTTAGCCGCTTTACTTTATAGTGACAGATAACAGAAATGAGAAATCCATTCCACGCGTAGACCCCACACTTAGTAAACAATCCATTCGTACACTCTAGGCCAAGTAGCTCAGAGGCGCGAGTAAGCTGGCCGCATGCCGTATACAAGCCACCCGCGAGCATCTCCGCCAGGGTATCCGCCTGCTTCTCGTACTGGCGGATAGCCCCCCAGTCCTAATGCCTATCCTTAAATAAACCGCCGTAACGGGTCGTATAGGCCTTACTAGAGAGCTCCAGGTATGCGTCGGCAAGTCCGTTTTATAGGTACTAGACAAAGGAAAACTAGTAGTTTATATACGCTATATTATCCTTAAGACTTGCGAGGTTAATGTCGGGACGGAGGTTAAACATAAGACTATAAAATAGCTCCTTTGCCTTAGTAAAGAAGTAGCTTGCTAATTCACGATACCTCTTTATAGTAAGACTAAAATAATCTCTATGCCGAACCACTTGGCCATCGTCGCTCTAGTATAAGAGGAAGGAGGGATCATCGGTGCGGGACATCACACGACTAAAGCCCGGAGGCTTTGTAGCTCCTTTAGTGTAGATAGAGAGCCAGTTGTTATATAACGTAGTCGTATAGTCTCGAAGTGCTAGTACTAGCGGAACCGTAATCGCCGCGCTATCCTAATATGTAGATATACCCGATAGGGGAGACCATATTCCAGAAAAAGCAAGCGCTGGATATAAATCAGCGCGGAGAAGTGCGGAGTAAACTTCCTGGCAGGTAAAAAGCTCTGAGCGTCTGCCGAGAAGCTAAGAACCCCGCTGAAGTACACTAGAAGGCTCGAACTCGGCTGGCCATTAGTGAAACTGGCCGTACTAGATGTTATACTTAACTAGAAGACGAGTTCTCGAAGCTCGTCCATCCCACGACTGGAGCCAAGAGGCTGGCTGGCCTCGCTGTTCTTATCCATCGACTCGTCGTCGTCTAGATCACCCTCATTTACTTCGTCCTTAGGCTCATAGCCCGTATAACTATCTTCGTTCACGTCCTCTCCGCCACTTCTTTCGTCGTCGTATACCGCGTCTTAGTCATCCTTATTATCTTCACAATCCTCGTCCTCCTTACTATCCGCCGCGGAGTCGTTATCTTCTTTAATATAGGACTCACTGTCGCAAGTCTCCTGCTCAGGATCGACTAAGGCTATATAGTCCCAGATTCCTCCAAGCTGGCTGAGCTGTGTTTTAGTGAACCGGACCCCAGTACAGCGGCGGCGGGCTTTCTCTGGGCATACGGTACGCATAAAAGAGTAGAGTAAAGAACCGCTTAAATATCTGACGACATTTCCGCTTACTTTGTAGAAGGGCCACGAGAATAAATGGCTTGGGGTAATAACACTGGGGCCTAGTACTCCGTAGCTAACAAAGTAAAACGCGGCTGGTATATTGTACTATCTCTTTACATTAATTAAGTATATCGTCAATAATAGGCATTAAGGCTACAATCCTCCGCTCGTCTTGCTACGAGCTTACCACGTCCCCCTCCCCGTCCGTCGAGCCTCTACCGATAATATAATTTTCGGTCGATCGATATAGGTTCGGCATCTCGGTCAAGCCTAGCAGGATATCTCGTCGTGCCCCTTGGTAGGTTTTAGGCCACCGAGTTCGCTCTATCTATGGACTAGTAGCAACGAACGTCTATGTTCTAGTCTTAACACAGTTGTTCTAGAGTCGCTCCTGTGTTTGCAGGCGTTCGAACTCTCGCTTGTATACCGATTAGAGATGCTCCTCTGCGCCCCGTCCGATAACGGGTCGGATTATTCGGCCATCCTTTCGAACAGTCTAGTAGCGTCGGGTAGCGCTATTTGTCCACGCCTGTAAACAGACGTCGTTATATAAATCTTAGATCCGTGCACGTGATACTTACCGGCTATTGAGATGATTCTTCGATATATGCTTTGAGAGTTCGGGGTAGTTTAATAGTGTAATAAGTACACCCTCGACAAGAAAAGCCATCGTGTATACGTGGCTGGGATAGGCATCGGAGCCATTATCTCGTGGAGGGAGGTTAGCTAGGTTGCGGAATCCCTTTGGATACACTACGATTAGGTGACGAGTAAGGCCTCTCCGGTCCGACTCGGTGACCTAGTACTTGTCTCGTAGATAGGAGGTGACCTAGGAGTACTTTACGGCTAACGCGTATTCACATTTGCTTCAACAATAGATAAGGAGTTACTTTTTGTTATCGATGAAGAGCTGGAGCTTTTTAAGGAGATCAGCGGGTGACCCCATCTTTCCCCACATTAAAAGCAGTTGACCGAAGGAAATCTGGGTGAAGAGCCCAAAAACACGATCTATTACAGAACACGGCGAGTTCTGGCGCGTACTTTACACGTGTGCACGAGCCAATTGTAGGATATGACATAACACGGCAGGTTCTGGGGGGGACGCTATGGACTAGTGCACGGATATTCTCCAGGATATGTCATAACCTGGCTCTAAAACGTCGACCATTAGTACAGTAGGCAAAACCTTCTTAACTTTAGACTTATATATAGTCCCTACTCGTATTACTATGTTTTAGGTTTTTCTAAATAATAACTTAATCGGAAGCTCGTTGTAATTAGTAGTCCATTCGAATATTAAGCTTACTAAAGATAAGGAATTATTATTAAATACTCCTTTAAATAAGGGCTCGGAGACTAAGAGTTCCTCTTAGTACAAGTTAAAGAGTGCTTTAAGTAAGAAATCTCTAATCGCCGATTTTAATATATAAAACTTTCTCTTTATATATTTAATATACGTTATCCCTTTAAGACTTATTAATTCCTAATTTTATAGTAAGAGGCGAGGACGATAAAGTTAATTATCTCTTTCTTTAAAAACTCCTTCTTTTAGTTCCGTTATAGTTAGGATGTTCGAGTATTTAAGTGTACTAATTATAATACTCGAGTAATAACTAGTTAATCGTTTCCTAAGAAGTCCTCTTTTTTATAGTTAATCTCGGACTTTAAATCTTTAAGGTAAATTAGCCCTACTTTATTCTCTCCGCGTAGTGCTTTAGTATCTTTTGCCTCCTTAGTAGTATCGTTTATCCTAATTATAGTGATAAGACTAAAACGCTGATCTTATAAAGAAGCAAGAATAATGTTACGGCTGGCAAGAGGTTAATACGGCGAGTTGACTCTAGCTTTGTATTTGGGCCTCTAGCTACGCTCATAATCGAGAAGAAAAGACAAGGAGGAAAGGAGAGCTCTCTGTAAGGGAGGGCTCGAGTATAAATACATAAAGGACCCTCCTAATGGGGCCTAGCGTAGTCGCGTGCCGTTCACGTCAACATGTCGCAGGCTCGCCACCTAGTCTTCCCTATCGGGCTTAGCGCCGTCGCATAGCCAGCGATGCTACGAGCCCGTGTCGGTTAGAATACGAGGCGCATCGTAGGTCGTAACAAATAATGCCTTTATTATAGTCCCTTAGGTAGCGGAAAGTAACCTTAACTTTACAAAAGAACGGAAAACTAAGAATGACTTTAACTCTAAGGCTATTTATAATATAAAACCGATTATTAATCACGCAGTTACTTATAATAATGATAATATTATTAGCAAATTCGACGAAACGAGACTTAATACTAGTAATTATCTTTAAGGCCATCGTTTAACTTCTCGTTATTAATAATTCTAAGAAATTAGCCGCTTTAAAAGTTATGTAATTAATTGTAGTCCTTATATTAAGTGTAGTCTTTCCTTATATTAAGTGTAGTCTTAACATCGCTAACCTTAAAGTAGCTAAGCATCGTAATTATTACCTTCGGCGCTAGCGAGTAAAACGAATTACTTATTTTTATAAAGCTACTTATAACTTCTACTCTAATACAGAAGTTAGTATTTCTTATAAGTCGAGTACTTCGCCGCATTGTTTTAGGTGGCGTAGAAGACACTAAGTAAAAGAGTTCTAGTACTAAGTTCTTGTATACTAATAATATACTAAGGAAAAGTACTAAGACTAGCCTAAATAATAAAATAACGCTAAGTAGTAGCTATACTATTAACTTCTTAATTATTAATTCTTATACTACAAAAATACTATTCCGGAACTATTATTAATAGGCTTAAAGTTTTAAAGTAAAAAGATTCTTAAGTATATTAGGGTATACTTAGACCTTCTTCTTTTATTCTATTTTTCTTAGGACTTAACTAAGGACCTTCCTTGTTCTAATATTATCTCGCTTTATTAAGGGGTACCCCCTTAATTAATTTACGTATAGCGTAGGCTTCGGGAAAGTATATAAAGAATCAAGTAATAGTCTTTGTAATATAATAACCTTTTTCTTGTTAAGGCTATAGTCGTTTTTAAAAGTAATAGCTTTAACGTTAGTAACATACTCCTTTTACATTTATTAGTTAATTACACTACTAGGCGTTCGAGAAGCTTTAGGAAAGTTAATAAGTACTATTATTTCCCCTAGCGTAAGATTGCCGAGCAGTTCTTGTAAAGACAATAGCTTATTAAGGACCTTATTAAGCTTATAGCCGTTCTAATTTAATGCTTCTTATATATAAGGGTTCCGAGAAAATGTTAATCGCGCGATAAGTTTAAGAATTCCAAAGGGGACCACAGTTAGTTCAGGCTTCGTAATACGTTTCTTCGCCGAAGAGCTAACTATCGTGTTCCGAGCTAATGCTCTAAAAGCAATTGGCATAATAGGTTTAGAGGCCATGTCGGAGATCTTGGACTTATTCTTGGCTAAGATTTATTAAAGAGTCTTCCTTGCCTCTTTAAGGTTATCCACATCTATAACTTCAGTAAACTGCACAGCGTCTCTAACATTTAAAGGGACCTTCGGCTTACTATATGAGGCTTAGGCCTTGATTTTGTTTTATAACTTGTCAAATCCTTTATATAGTTCAAATATAAGGGCCTTCTTTTAAGCTCTAGTCTTAATAGGGGCAACTATTGCCTTAGAATCTAAGCTGTTCTTTATATTAGATAAGAGAGCTTAAACTTAGACGATTTACTTTTTAGAACAATCTTATTATTACAAAATAACAGACTCGCCGTCGTCGATGGGCTTATTAATAAATTCAATACAATTAATTACAAAAGTTACTTCCATTATAATCGTCTCTTGCCTTCTTATTATAGGCAATAGAGTTAAAAATAGCTAGTTTTATAGCTAACGTTAGTCACCTCTTGAGCTTCTTTAATAAATCTTAAGATGTTTATCTTAGTCGTGTATTTAGCGTTTGTGGCTCTCTTAACTATTACTAAAAGAATCTTTATATACCCTAAATTATTATAAACGTTTTTTAAGTTTTTATTTATAGTACTTTTGGGGTCCTTAGCGATTTTTTATAAAGTTAAAAGAAAGGCAGGATTTAAGTTGACCGCAACTTCTTTATCTTATCTCTTAAAGGCCTTACGAATCTTTTTACTTAGGGTATTATTTTTATAACTTAAGAAGTTCGGGTATTATAATAATAATACTTGGGTCGACTAATTATAAGTAGCTATAAACGTAGGCTAAATCCTCTTCTCCTAGTAATTAAACGTCTTAATAAAAATATTAAGCTGACTTACTTACATTTATTAGTAGTTTGTAATGCCTTACTCCTTTATAATAGTATATAAGTCTTATTCCGAATTAAGCTGGGCCTTAATAGTATTATAAATATCGTTAAACGTATTTATCTTAAGGTCTTTTAACAACTCTTTATTCTTAAAAGTAACTTATATAGCCTTATTCAGAAGGCTTTAAGGGAATACAAGTATAAATCGAGTCGACGCTTGCTTCTTAGTGAGATTGCCTTAGTCGACGTAATTTAGGGCTACCTTTTTAAAGGCCTTAAGAAACTTCCGGTATTAGTTTAAGGAAAGTTAGTCGTTAATTTAAGTATCCTTAAAATCCTGCTTTAATAGGTCTAAGTAATTATTCGTATATAAACGATACTCACTATCGTCGGCCTAATAATCTTACTTCACTTTCCTCTTAAGGCTAACGTATATTCTAGTTTTAAAGCTAAGGAGCTTCCAAATATTTTATACTTAAAAAGGGGTTATATAATCGACTACCTATTTCTTCTTCTCTCAGTTATTAGTAACTATATAACTTGCGAAGTATTTATTAAGGGTCTAAAAGTAAGTACTAATATTAATGTTATTAAAAATGGGAGTATTCGGGAATCTAAGAATTAATATTAATTAATTAACGTAAACTTTAATATTCTTAAGATTATTCGCAGTAATAGCTGGGGTCGAGTTAAGAGCAGCAGGTTTAACGATATTAGTAGGAGGAGCTGTGTTATTAGGTCTAGTATTACTAAACCCCTTCCCTTTGCCTTTCCCTTTTCCCTTTTTATTATTTAGTAAGCCTTAGAAAGTGTTGTTATTATTAGGGGTAAAACCCCTATTAGAGGTCCCTAAATTATAAGAAGCGCTAGGCTTAACGCTTGTAATTGTCTTAAAGTTACTTCTAATAATAAGTCCTGGGGTGCTAGTAAAAGAAGCCCCCTTTTAATTATTAGCGTTATTTAGTTTATTATAGCCGGATATTATTAGTAAATTAAATATAATTTAAGGTTTTAAAAGAATATATATAGTCGTTTAATCGAAAGTAATAAAAGTAATAAAAGATTTCGTATATATAAGTGTTATATTATTATATAAAGAAAGTAAAGAAACGTCCCCTTAGAAATAAGAATCTAAGGCCTCGCAACCCTAAGCGAAGGGCTAAATACTAGGTTCTTTTAACGAGGTCTTAGCCTGCGCCTTAAGCCCTATACGTTAAAATTATAAAGGGTTTAAATTAATAAATAAGGGTTAGATAGAAATTAAATAACGTTAAAAAGATAACTAAGGCCTAGTTTTAGATTAGCTTAGAATACACTTCCGCCGAATCTCTAAGTAAGACTTCGGCCTTTAGCTAACGAATTAAAGAATAGGACTTATAATACTTAGCTAACTTTTTATATAATAATCTCGGTATCTTATATTATTAGGCTTTGGCGGTCTAATACTATAAGGCCTCGTATTACTATAGAAAGTATTATAAGATAATAAAGTATAAGTCTTCGGAATAGTAAGCATAGAGCCTCGAGCTAAGAGAGAAGAGATTTTCTAATACTTTAAGTGTCCTCACGTATTATAAAAGTTTACTTGCTTCCTTTGTGTCTCTTTGCTCTCTCTATCGAATACTCGTGTCTCTATATTTACTGTTTTTGCTTTCGAAGGCTAAGGAGTTACTAACTAAATAGGTCCCTTAGTTTAAGTAGTTGTCGTTTCTTGATTCTTCTTAAACGCTTGTGATTAGTATAAAGTGCCCTTTTTATATAACTTACTTAGTTTTATTTCCTCGTATTGAACTCACTCCCTGCGTCGGTTACTAAAAATATGTGAGAGGGATAAAGCCTAATAAACCACATAATAAGAAGGTAGTATATAGTAAGGTATATGAGAGATTCTAGGTGTAAGAAATCGCGGATCGATCAAATCTAAAGATAATATATATTTAAAGAACGTAAAAAGTCGAGGGAGGGGAGGAGAAAAAAGTGTATTAGATAATATTTATAAAAAGTTCCTAGTTTTTAAGTTGTTTTTAAGTGTTAAGCTCTTTTATGTGGAAAGAGCCTATCCGGTTAGGTAACAAAGAGGCTACCGAGAGCCTTCCCTACCATAATAGTTCTCACTAAAGAATCGTCTGAGCCCCCTAAGATAACCCCTGTCCTCCTTAGCATGTTAGGCACGTGTTAAGTCACGGGCTAGATGACTCTATTGAGTATGGCTGCCTATAAATGCCTACTGCTTGAGAAGCTATATAGAGACTTGCTTTTACAATCAAAATGAAGCAACTCTTTCGCTACTAATCTATTAGAATAATTAATAGTCAACCCGTGACCTGCTGCGCTAACAAAGCTATCGAAGCCACCGCGCCTGCCGGACTTGCGGGACAAGGCTACTAAGGATATCAAAATGTTAAGAATCTCTTTTATTAGTCTAGCTTATACTACGCTTATTAATTGGACTTATAGCCAACAAATCTGACGGTTCATCACGCTCATGATGTTGCGTTCGCGAGGTGCCTTTTAGCAATGGCACCTGACTTTCGCGCCTAAGGGGGTACCTACTGGCCTAAGGTTACCGTATTAGGTTTCCAGCGCATACAGACCTGCAGCAACGCACGCCACTATCACGTGCCAAGACATCAGACTCCAACTGCGTTTCGAAAGTGGAAAGCTCGATTGGTTCTCATGCATGTGGTGGCACGCCCAAATTTCAGAATGTTTCGTCAACGATGGTCGAGGACGCGTGTATAGGCAGCATGGATCGAAGCCTGAAAAGCGGCTGAAAACACGGACCATCCTGGCTCGTTAGGCAACCTGCGCCCAAAATGATTGTCGGCCTGTACTTCTTCGTTTGATTTTTCATTCAGTTTCTGCTGCGAAAAAGAGTCGACAATAAGCAGACTAAATTCTTTCTCGACTTCCCAGTGACACACTGCCACGGCATACAAAAGAACACCAAATGGAGACGGACAACCTGGGTCCTCTAGTTCAATTTGCCCGCTTCGTGAATGGCCGACTTGAAACTTTCCCTGCTCATACGAGGCGACTACAATATTACGCCATCTCTCACGTGTGGGGCAAGACTGAATGGCTCCAAGTCAATTGCCTATGTCACGATATCCTAGCGTCCCTTGAAAAGGCGAGGTTTATCAATGAGCAACTGCCTGCCCTGGTTGGAAGTACGGCATTTTGGATGGACACGTTGACCGTGAACCAACGAGATCCGGCAGAAGTTATTGCAACGGTGCAATCGATTCCAGCTATATTTCGTGACGCCCAGAAGACTATTGCTGTTCGAGAGGAAGATGGCATTTACGACTGCTGTGAGAAGGCCGTACGGGGCTTCGCGGACTACGAGGAACTCGTCCGAAAGTTGATAATGCACATCGACGAGCATGATGGTGACGATTACCGAGAGTCTTACCTCCAACGACTCTGGACGCTGCAGGAAGTGTTGCTGTCCCGCACAATACAATTTGTAATCAGTAACAATGGCGAGCTCTCCTTTCAAAAGCAGTAATTCGTCTTGCTAACAATGTGATAGGCGAGCGGAAGAAGCTTAGCTACGAAGAGAGACACCAGAATCCATATTGGTACCGAGAAAATGTTGTGAGGGTGCTTGATTCGCTCTACGGCTTAGCTCATGCCTTCGAATTTACTTCCAACGATGGCTCCCTCAGGGGCATAACAGACTTTATGAAGGCGTATATTTGCAGCGGCACTGTTACTTCCGAGAGACGTCTCATGCGCGGAGCAAATGAAAACATATTTACCAACTCATTCGCAAACGTGTACGCATCCTCCATCCGATCGGCTACGGAGCCGCGCGATTACATATTCGCAACCATGCCACAGTTCCCATGGTATCATTACCCAGAGGAGGCGGCAAGAATGACGTTCAATGAAATCTTTCTAAATTTCTATGAACAGTCGACACGCAATGGCCATCGTTTTGCTTGCAGGATTACTCGGTCTATGATCACTATTCAGGACTGCCATAATGCAGATCATGCATGGCATCCGAGCGGACTCCAGCCCGAACCAGTCTGCTTAGGAGATTTCTTGAAGCTGCTCGGACAACCTCTTGAAGGAGCAATTGGCTCAGAAAATGATTACCACTTTGCGACTACAACAACCATCAACGAAATTGATTTAGGGGATGGTGAGTCAATCAGCACAATGCTCGACATACTGGAGGCCGCGATGCGCTTCTCGCCTGAAACGTGGGTTATGAGCCACCGTGGCGGAGAACTTGCAAAGTATGGCGCATGGCCTGAATCATATGACTCCTTTAACCGTTATCTTTTGAAAACGTGTCTCGAAGTAGACGAATCTGAGCAGGACTTGGATGAAATCGCACGAATTCGTGCTCTGGTACAAGACGAAGAACATCGACAAAACCAAGATGACTGGATCATTCCTCAAAGCATGAAGCTTCTCAACATGATGTTCGCTTCAGTGGACAAATTCCAGCAGAATTTGCCTATGCAAGGAGACTGGAACGCAGTCAAGGGTGAGATGCAGGACCATTGGGCCATTAGCTTACGGCAAAAGATGGTGTTGCTAGCTGCCATGGTGAGCTGCCGGATACCATTATCTGCGGTTCATTGGGCCAGTGAGCATTTGCGGCCTGTGCGGGTACAACTCAACGGAATGTACGTGCTTGGGCTACTTGCCAATCACTACACTAGCACCGAGAATGAAGACAAGGAAGTCGGCTGGAAGATGTTCTGTGGTGGGCGACATGTATCAAGAGCCTCACGTGGAAAGGACCTGGCTCTAGTTGATCCTGCTACTAAGATGCCAGTGGGGCTCCTTCCTGATTTCGCAGACAATTTGCAGACCGAAGAAGAGTTCGTGAAAAGGATGTCTGTTCTATACAATGGCCTAGTTACAAAAGTTGGTAGTGGGAATTCTTTGGCAATTATGAATGTACCACTGAGTATGGCCAATCTTACTTCAAGGGGGACATGAGCGTATAGATGGATATCTCTTTCTTAGTACTAGTTTTCCTTCGAATTTTTTAGCATTTGAGAGACAAGGAATATTCAGAAATATACTTTGGACATTGAGAACAGAGAGACAGCAACCTTTTACATATCATAGTACGCAAGATGTTTGTTGGATTTGGAGTAATGTGGGTGGGACTAGCGTAACCAAAAAAAATCATATTAATCAATTAATAATCAATTAATCATGATTTGATTTGATTTTATTAATAGATTTTTACCTTGATTATGATTTTATTTGATTAATAATTATGATTAATCATAATTAATCTTTGATTATACATAACCCTAAGTTAGTATTTTAAAGCGGAAATAAATTACCTTACTTTTAATAATCATAAAATTATTATTTAATAACTTATATAAAGAAACGATATATATATTTATATAATAACTTAAAACTAATAAAACTAGTTATATTACTTAATTAATTTCAAAATAATTCTCCACTGCCTCATTATTATTAACTTGAATATCCGAATTTTCTTTAAATAACCCCCAACTTTTAAGACTAATTATATACTCAAAAGTATCTTTATTAAGTCTATTTCGATCCTTATTTATAATTCTAGCTCCTTGATTAAAAAATCGTTTCGAAGAAGCCGAGGTTGCTGGAATTTGTAAATAGGATCTCGCTAACAAAGATAATACAGGGTATTTATCTTTATTAATTAACTAATAAGATAAAGGTTTTATCTAAATAAATAATATTAGTAAATATTCTTTAAAAAAATAAGAGAATAAGAGAACTTACTTGTCGAGAGGCTCTTTTCTCTTCTAAATATCGACTTAATTCGTCTTAATCTTCTTCTTATTATTTAAGATATATATCTAAATCGTCGTCGATAATATTATTATTTAAAGTTAAACCTTGAGCTTCGTTAATAAGTAATTGAGTAGCAATATAGTCGACTTTGTAACTAATAAATTAAGTTAGTTTTATTAAGTATAAAAAGGTAAAATAATAACTTACACTTGAAATTCTGAATATAAGCGATTATATATATTAGTACTTTGCCCACGTGATAGTCCTATAAACTTTAATCCGTGTCTTTTTATTCTTAGATCAAGAATTAAAGCTAAATATAAAGCTTTATTATTCTATGATATTCCTTGTTTAGGAAAGTATTTCCGGAGTTTAGCTATTCCTTTATTAATAGCGTCGGTGAAAAGTATATCCTAATAATATTAGTATAAATTATAACAAATAATATAATTAAAAGAAATTACTTACATTAAACTTATCCCGAATATTCTTACGATAAATAAAAATAGCCTTCCAGTTCCATCGATTTTCACGAAAGAGTCTATTGCGACGAGTGGTACAAGCCTTCGCCGAGAGGTCAAGATACGTGTCGGTGAGTTTATTACCTAGATACTAAACGAAAGAAAAGTCATATTAAGTATTAATTAAGTTATCCTTGACCTTTGCTAAATCGATCACCGGGTTTAAGCTAAATATTAAGTCGTCGCACAAATCTTCGGCCTTTACAAAGAAGTGTTTAGCCAGCCTACGAAAGCTCTTTATAATTAGACTAAAATTATCTCCGTATAACACGGTCTCGCCGTCGTCGCTTTAACGCAGTAAAAGGGACGGTGAGTCTATACGTGTTATTACCTGGTCGAAGTCACGAAGGCTTTAGAACTTCTCTAAAGGAGATAAGGAACCGGTAATCATATACCTCTGCCGTATAATGCCGAAATACTAATATTACTAGAAATGCGAACATCGAGTGATACCAAGATAAGGATAAGGGCGGAGTGATAAAGCGTATTCTAGGAATAGTAGCCGTTAGATGTAAATAAGGGCAAAGAGGTGCGGGGTGTATTTTTTAGCGGGTAGGAAGCCTTAAGCGTCTAATGAGAAGCCAAGAATGCCACTAAAGTAAACTAATAAACTAAAGCTCGACTGGCTGTTAACAAACTCCTTAGTACTAAACGTGATGCTTAGCTGAAAGACTAGTTTTAGGAGCTTATTTATAGCAAAGCCGACGTTATTAAACCGGCTGTCTTTTTGGTACTCATCTTTGCTTCTGTGTCCAACGCTTCCATCGTTATCATTATCACCTTCCCGTTCTCCATCAACACGGTCCTCCATTTTTTATCATCTTCATCATCCTCCTCATCTTCATCATCCTCCTCATCTTCATTATCCTCCTCATCTCCATCAGCCTCTTCCTCATCTTCCTCACTAATTTCCTCCTCTTTACCCTCTCCTCCGTCTTCTGTACCACCCTAAGTATTCTCACCTCCATCTCGTGATCCAGGCCATCTACCCTAAGTAAGATCAATATCACTTTATGCCTTATGCTCCTAGATCGCTCGCATCTGGCGTAACTGTTCCTTTTTAAATCGGATGCCGGTGAGGTGGCGACGTACGTTTATAAGCATTTGGTGAGCACGGAAGGTAAAGGCAAAGAAACGCTTTAAGAGTTAGCGATACTTCTTCTTGCTCGACTTCAGCGCCACTAAGGTGAACGGCTTAGGGTAGCACATCTGAGGGTTAGTACTTCGGAGCTAACAAAGAAGCGTTCGGCCGGTGTGCTATATAGTCTCATCACAATGATATATACTTTCTATTACTTGATTTTGTTATAAACCTCGTCCCTTGTCTTGCAAAGAAACACCCAGCTTTTGCCAGTGGCCTCATCGGTCAATATAAGCATGTAGCGAAATCCTCCTAGAGACTCAAGATAATATAGTCCCCAAAAATCCATGTGAACTCTACCGAGCTTGCGAGTAGCTTTCTCAGGAGACTTTCTGTTGATTACACGTACTAGACGTGTTCTTGGGCATGTTCCACAGTGGTGATTATGTGGAAGAGCTAAGTTAATTGGCCTAAGGCCATTGACGTGGGAGTGGAGTGTAGTGAGACGCGTTCGGCCTATATGACCTAATCGGCGATGGATGAGTTCTTTGTAATCAAGATCTGAGAGTTGTTTCTCATTTGGGGTTGCCAAAGGCTTCTCCCTAATCTTAAACACTCGTTCAGCACTTGGGTAGACTTCCTCAAGTGGGTAGCTCTTGCCCGTGCGCATTCCCATTCCAATTCTCTCACCACCTCGTAGAATATCGACTTTACCGCCCAACTTGAAGTGAGTCTCAATCCCTAACAATTCGAGTTGGTTGACAGAAATGAGGTTGGATGATAAGTCAGGAACGTAAAGAACGTTCTTCAGTCTGAGTTTCTCTCCATTGGCCGATTTCAATAGAGTGGCGTGAATGATGCCCATTCCAGCACTCCTGATTTCAGTGCCGTCTGCAAGTTCGATCGGCCTGACGACAGTAGGGTCGAAGGTCTTGAATATTGATCGATTAGGGGTCATGTGACGAGTGCAGGCAGAGTCCATATACCACTGCTTTGGCATTGACTTGCTCATTGTAGTCACCCAGGCTGATTCTCTCTCATAGCCGACCATTGGTCCCATTTCAACCTCTCTAGTGCTCTGAGCTTTGTCTTTACTGTCCGAACTTTTGTTCCGTTCTTCCAGTTCTTTTGCTCGTCTCTTGAGATCAGCTTGACCTTCCGGTGTAGCACCAAAATGATGCAAAACCCTCGGTGCGGCTTGCCACAGTGCTTGCACTTTGGTGGCTGGTTGTCACCTTTTCCTTTATGTACTCCCTCGAGAATCTTCCGAGCTGTATAGGCCCAATTGCACTCTGCAACATGGTCGAACTGTGTGTCACTGACGTTCTGGCGAATGGCGAGTAGACAGAATTTGTTCTTGACTGAGATATCGAGTATGAGTTCCTCGACCTCCCCTTCTATCTTATCTCCTTCCTTCTTAGACACGCCGCTTGCTGGATCAGTAGTCATAACCTCCCAGAGCTCAAATCGTCTCCTGCCGCTCGTTCAGGACCAGCCCGTAGATCTCGGCGCGGAGGTCTCGTGGGGTAGCCCAGGCCCGAAACCCGTAGCAGAAGAAGCACTGCCAAAGGCTAATGTATCTGTCCTCACTCCCTTTCTTCTGCAGGCCTTGAAGAGGGTGAGGGTAGTAACCGTCGGTAGACGCCGTGTTGATCCAACACCGTATCCTATGTGAGGTTGCATCAAGGGTCTCGTGGCACCGTTGAAACATCTGATCAACAAGACTAAGCATTGCCCGGATCTTGATCTCGTCCTCTACCGGGCTCACTTGGAGGGACCCATTCCAGACGCCAAGCGCATAATCCTCAAAAGGCTCGAGTGCTGGCTTGCGAGCTGCTGCTGCGATGATCTCGAGCGGGCGGTTAGCGAACTGGGCTGGCCACTTCATATACTGTAGCCACAGGCTGCTCTCCGCGTGCTCTACCTCGGCGTCCCATGACTCGTGATCTTCGTCTTGCGATCTTAGCCGCTCCACCTCCTCCCTCTCCATCTTCTCCAACGCAGTTTCTAGCTCTGGTAGTGATCTTAAGGTCCCCCTGCCTAGCTTCCCATCCTCGCTGAGTATGTCTAATGTGTTCACTACCCAATATTGAGATCGCCCGTCGTTGTACCAGCTTTGCACCGCTACGTGAACGAAGTTCTCCTTGCAAGCTGAGTAGTAGATGCTATGAGTCGTGTTTAGATGCCTCCGCATTGGCCCCTTCGCTACGTGTAAGGAAGCGGCATTTGCTACACGAGTACGCTTTGTTGTAGACTGGGAGCGCCGGGATAATGGGGGAATAGTCAGGCCGTGGCCCGATCTCGTTGGGTACTTGAACTACATCAAGGGTCTGACAATGCTCAATCACAGGACGACGGAAGGCTATGGCTAGCCCATGAGCTTTGTACAGATGCTGATCGAGCTGCTTGAGAGGCACTAGCTGCTTGTGAACATGACAGAACAAGACCCGGCAGTCTAAGAGGTGCTCGATTGTGCCAGGGAACAACTTGGGATCAAGGGCTGTGTTGGTCCCCTTTGATGGTCTTGAGGGCTTCTTGCTTTGAGGCATGTTCGCGGTTGCTGTTCTCCTCCCGTGCTGACGGCTTCTCTCGCATACCGCAGGAAGGCGTAGATAAAGATCCGGGAAGTAAGAGAAAGTAACGATAAAACAGAGTGAGACAAAGGGAGAGAAAGAGAAAGAGTTTGGAATTGTATTACATCGAGTTGAGCAGATATACATACCATACTTACCAGCCTGCTAATCTCCTCGTGTCTTACATTTTGTGCTTCTTTCGTCGATTATGATCATGACGATGAGGTGATAAGACGCGGTCGCGTCACGAAATAGGGAGATAGCAGAGGGTTCGTCGCGTCTGGGATTACGGGGAAGGGGAAGCGATATTAGCGGCAACTAGGGATCGGCCCATCGACCGTAGTAGGTGGCGACGATGATTGGTCAGGTGCGGAGGATTGAGGCTTAATCGAGATTCGCCGGCCAGGGCGCACAGCTAAATCGATAAGCGATGTGCCAAAGTCAGCTGCTTCGAAATGGTGGTGGCTGTGCACTATTTTTTCTTGTTCGCACAAATCTCGCAGCAATCGCTTTCAGACTTCGAATGCAATATTTTCCATATCAATTATGCCTCCGATACTCGTGCAGTCTAATCCAGGCGCCAAATACCCCAAAATGGGTTCGCAACAATCTCTTTACTCCAGACTTGATACCACCACTCGCGAGATTCGCCTTTTACATATTCGGCCCGGCAATTGGGACGATCCCATCTTGTGTGAAATGCAGATTGTCTCACTTGCATCGTCTCCAGTGTACCAGACGCTCTCGTACACTTGGGGTGATCCTCAAGCCACGAAGCCCATCCTCCTGGAAGATTGCGTGGTCGATATCAGAACCAATCTTTGGGCTGCACTACGCAGGCTCCGATGTGCCAGCAAGATAAGAGTTATCTGGATTGATGCGCTTTGCATCAATCAACATGATGTCCTTGAAAGAAATCAGCAGGTATTACTGATGGGCAGCATTTACTCGAGCTGTCGAGAAGTGATCATGTGGCTGGGTGATGGCCTCGGGGAGAATCCGGTCGACACGCTTACGATTGAAGAAGACTCATATTCTTCTACCCCTGGGGCAGGCTCTCCAGAAAGGCGTGAAATGTACGATGTTTACATTCTCATAATACTCCTGGGGAGGGACACACACTTCGATGCATTACCATATATCCAACACGATACCGATGGCGAGATACCAAAGGTAGCACGCTTCAGAAAAGCTTGGGAGGCACTTGGGGCAATGATGCAGCTACCTTACTGGAGCCGAATATGGACCGTGCAAGAAAATATCCTCCCTCCCGATGCTACGGTGGTTCTTGGTTCGATCGGGATGAGGTGGCATTACTTCTCTGAAGCATCCAACGCTCTGATGAAGCATTCGACTACCTGTTGCAGTTCCAGAATGACCCAGCTACTGGCAGAGACGACAAACACTACCACTCTCTTCAACAGGATAGTCTCGGGATTAGACCAATTGAGAAACTTCAAGTACTATGACTTTCCCCCAACCTAGTCCGGAAGCCTTACTACATAGATTTTTTGATCGAAAGGCCACGGATCCTAGGGACAAAGTGTATGGAATTCTGAGTCTTATTGAAGCATTGACGGCCGATATATGGAAGAATCGTGACGAGAGGATTGTACCGGATTATTCGCCCGCAAATAGTACGAGAAAGATGTTTCTACACGTTACGCTCTTTCTGTTTGAAACAACAAAGAGCTTGGAAATACTAACAGGACATTGTCGTCGACGACACGAGCCCAATTTCCCATCTTGGGTAGTGGATTGGGGGCAAAACCCGGATGTTTCGAAGTGGGACGCAGACAGGTTGAGGATGCTGATGTATGAGCACTACAATGCAGGAAAGAACGCCCCATTCGTCTCCGAGGCTCTGTCAAACGAAAGACTCAAAGTCCATGGCATGCTCATCGACGACGTGCTAGAGGTCGGACCTTGCATGTCGTCCTCAAAATTGGACAACTTTTGCCCAACACTAGACGCGATCTTACGATTGGGCGGAAAGCAAAGACTTTCCACCGATAATTACAAAAGCGGTGGGACATGGGCAGATGCACATTGGGATACTGTTCATGGAGATTTGTTCTGGGAAGTTGATGAGTTCCGGAAAAGGAAACCAGAAGACGGCGACGGCCTCGAACCAATGTCTGTGATGGGAGCTTTGACTCATAGATGTGTTTTTGTAACTAAGCAGGGGTATCTAGGTCTTGGGCCCGAGAATATGCAACGAGTGGACCAAGTGGCCATTCTTGGTGGATCGAATGTTCCTTTTATACTTCGAGCAGTTGGCAGGAATGGAACTTTCAAAGGCCAAGCAGACCATCGACTTATCGGAGATTGCTATGTTCATGGGCTCATGGATGGAGAAGTCTGTGAGACTCGATGGCATAGCGAAGCTAGATCTCTCATTCTTCACTAGAGAGAAGCATTTTGGTAGAGTGAGGAGAACAAAAGCTAGCATCCGAAGAACTGAAGTGTCAATGATCTTTTTAGAACAACTACAAACCATAACATAAGCTCATATCTCGTAGTTCAAATACTTGGTGTGATCTCCTTTGAATCACAGCTTGTAGCTTGTAAGCTTGTTCTGAGCTTCGCTAATTGGAAGGCCAGCTAGTTGGGCTTACTGCTTAATGCCATTTGGATGAAACATCAAAATCTCCTCTTTGAGAGCTTTCAGTCTTTGCCACTCGAATATTAGTAGTCCAGACCTCGAGTCATTGTTTTGTTAAAATTCTCAGCTCCCCGAGCTAGAGCTCTGGTCTGGAGCATATAATGAAGGCTCTCCCACCTGGAAATAATGATCATAGCATGCGCCCCGGGCCATAGCTTCTTTAATGCTGGTTTGCCGGGGGAGGACTTTCGCGGTTTGTGAAGACATTATATCGATGCTATGAGCCTTTATTAAATGACTCGATATATTAGCAGTGCCTCCAGACTCTAAGTACTCTTTGTGACGTAGCCCGCACCGCCAAAGCGTCTTTCCACTTGAGTTGGTAATATGTGTGTCAAGTGAGGTTTCATTTTAGTCCCATATCTTGGATCTGCGAACGCGTTTTTGTGTAGGAGTTGAGAGAAAGGACGAACAAGATGCTCCAGATTGTCCGCTATCAATCATTGACAAGCTATCTGTTACAGCTCTGGAGACTGCAACCATGTCTTACGTGACTATAAGCGAAGTTGGTATAAAACCACCTCTGCTTGCCTTAACCTGAACTTTCTCTCCTTAGCTTTGTATTTTAAGTTACAAATCGACATTATGCTTCTCCCTTGAGGCCTCTTTTCTCGTGCTGTCACACAGCCTGTTCTGATGTCTCTTAACAAATTGGCCGGTCTAGTTCTTTCTTACCCTCCTTCCGATGATTTCCTCTGCAAAATTCCGGATCAATTGGCTGTAGGAGGTTGCCCTTGATCCGTCATTCGGTTAATTTGCCGAATCAGAGTCTCTTCTTGATCATGGGTGAGGCATTGTATCGATTGAGACAAGAAGTCCCGTCTGGAGCTAGTTATATGCTTGTGACGTCGCATGAGAGTCGTCCGGCCGACTTTATGCTTAACCGCTGCAGCATTATTGTGACAGCACGAGAAAAGAGGCCTCAGGAGAGGATAATATACTTAAGAACTAAGCCCGCCTCGTCCTTATCCTCTAAAGCCAAAGCCTCTATAATCTCGCCTATAACTTAAATCTATTAGGCGGTTAGCTAGATGACATCCTTAGGTAGCACTTAATCTAGCTTAGCCCGCGTAAAATAGCCGCCTTTATAATATATTACGCGGTAATAGTACGTTAATAATTACTTTATTATAATAAAGTAAGTAACTAAGGTTAACGCGTTCTTGAAATACTAAAACCCGTCTACTTTACCTAACGCCTTAATATAGAATTTGTTTAAGATATTAGCTTGTTACTGTGTCATTTTCTAGTCTAGCGAGGTATTACTATATAACTAATATACGTCTCTTAAGATAACCTCGGTCGTAATTAAAATTTAGACGAGATTAAGATCCTCAGTAATTTCGCTACTTATATTAAGCGCTTTCTTTAGTAATAGCTTATACGAGCTTTAGATCTCTTTATTCTTTAGTATAGTTAAGTAATAAGGGGATCTTATTACGTTATATAGTTATAGTACCCTCTTTAACTTAAAATCTTTAATATCTTAGATAATAATTACTTACTTCTTAAGATCGCCTTTTACGTCTTTATAATCCTTCTCTAACTTCTTAAACAACTCCTTCTTAGGCTCTATTAGTAATATAAAGCCCTTAGCTATTTCTTAAACTCCGCTCCCCGCTTAGTTTACTACTATTACAAAATAATTAATACGCCCCTTTATAATAAAGTATGTTTATAGTTTATACTTTCTTTATACTTAGTTACTCTTGTGAGACTTTACTTCGGCCTTATAACAAGCAGCCTAGTACTTCTTTATCTTAAGGAGTAGGCGAGTATTATAGTTACACTACGGCTATAGATAATAAACGCTATTATAACTAATTAAATACTTAATTAGTTGACACTTATCTTCTAGTTAAGGCTTGTGCTCTTGTAACTCTATAATACTCCTTAAGTCGTAACTACTAAGGAGCTTAGTAGTCGCCTTAAGCTTGTCCCCTAAGAGTTAGTGTGGCTGCGCTTATAAGTGCCGCTTTTAATTACTCGCCCTAGGGACAATACTTAACTTGTAAATATAATAAATAGTAATTTTATAAGTTAGATTATATAAAAACATAACGAGGGGGCGTAGAGAGACGACGAGCGCGCTAGTTTTAAGATAAGTAGAGGGACAGTAGTCTTTTACCGGAGGGCCTTCACTAGAAAGCTGCCTTAGTCAACTGCGCCCGGACTAATCAGCCCGCCGCCCGGCGGGGCTTTCACCGAAAGACCCGCGCCGCATAAGGGGTAGGCCTTAGAAACGTGACATAGCCTTATCCACAGCGATATCTTTCCCAGGCGTTCATAACCTACGAGAGGTTTCTAAAATGTAAGTATTCAAAGGCTCTAGCTAAAGAAATATTAAAAATATACCCAAATTATTAGATATATGGCTTACCTAGTCAAAAACAGCTTTAAACGTATACTCTGAATTAGCTATACATAGCCTAAATACTATGTGTAGCGCTTCAAACCTCCGAAGGCTTATAACAGCTATAACCGGATGATCCGACTATGAGGGTGAACCTGGCCTTTAGTAATCCCGGGTTTAGTTTTCGTCGTAAATTCTCATATAAATACGTATTCTTAAGTATCTATAAGCTTCGGCAATAGTCATAAGCTTCCAAGCCCAGATCCGGGCATATTTAAACATATTTGCTACATCGTTTCGATCTTAGATCTCTTGGTCTTTGCGTGCATTTGTATAATCACATATTATCCGCATTTAATCCTCTAAAAAAAATTAAAAATAGCTCCTAAGTATTAATAAGTTTAACATTAAGTAGTAGATTAACTATTAATATAAAAGGAGGTAAATCTATAAGTTTAAAACCGGACCTAGTCTTAGTAACTGACTTTAAGTTAGGGCGTATAATAGCAGGATCTATAGAATCTGTCACAACTTATTACATCGCTTTTAGTGTTACGACCTACGATGCGCCTCGTATTCTAACCGACACGGGCTCGTAGCATCGCTGGCTATGCGACGGCGCTAAGCCCAATAGGGAAGACTAAGTAGCGAGCCTGCGACATATTAACGTGAATAGCACTCGACTACGCTAGGCTACATTAGGAGGGTCCTTTATATATATATACTCAAGCCCTCCCTTATAGAGAACTCTCTTTTCCTCTTTGTCTTTTCTTCTCGATTCTGAGCGCAATTAGAGGCCTAAATATAAAGCTAGAGTTTACTCGCCGTATTAACCTCTTATTAGCCGTAATATAAGAAAAGACTAATACTCCTTTACTATGAAGTGTTATATTTCACTTAGTCTTACGCCTTATTAACTTGCCCTTATAATAAGCTTATAACGAGCCTTAATACCTTAGTTTATTCGATAGATAAGTACTTCTCTACCCTTATAATAGACTGTCCTAGAGAAAGCTAGATATTCTCCCGCGGTTAACTTACCTTATTATAACTTAACGCGCGCCCCTGTTTCGAACGTATATTTAATTAACAAATTAATTAATAACCTTAAATACCTCCTTACCTTATTTTACTACTATTACCGACTTCTCTCCCTCGTTAGCGAAGCTCTAGAGAAAGAAGCGCCCTTATGCGGCTAGGCTTTACTAATACCCCTATCTCTTTAGTCGAGACTCTCTTAGAGGAACTAGAAAGCTTTAACAGATTCGACTTAGACTTAAAGGATAAGCCCTAGCGTTTCTTCGACGCATCGCTAGAGTTTACTAATATAAAGGGCCTTACCCCCGCTTAATAAACTAAAGTAAATCAGTTAATTAAGGACTCTGTTAGCTCTACTGTCGCCGCCGCTGTTATATAAGCCCTTACTTAATATACTATTAATAACCCTCGCTAAGAGACTGGCACTCACTCTCCTTTTAACTGATTAATACAAGCCCTTACGGCGGACCTTTAGCTTACCGCCAACTATTACCTCCTTAAGCTAAACCCTGCTATCCCCGCCGTCGAGCCTAATAAGGTTAAGTACCCCTGTACCCCTTTAGTGATTATAAAGGCGAAATTAAATATAATACTTAAAAAATAAATATAAAGCTCTTTATTTAGAAATACTTAAGTAACTTTATTATTAACGAATTATAAGTCCACGCTTACTTTAAGTATATAAAAGGAGAGGCTAAGACTATTATCCTTTAATAAATAAACCCTGACTTCACTAGAGACTTTAATAGAGCCGCCGACGTCTTAAAGGCTTTAGACTAGCGTTTCTTTAATTACAACCGAGTATAGGCCGTTAAACTTAAGTATAATTAATTATAAATAAGTAATATAACTTATAACGAGTTCCGTATAAAGTTTACGATATACGCGGCTACTAGAAAAATCTTACTTAACTACTAGTTTAACGACGTATACGAGAAAGTCTTAGATAAGCTTAAGTATAATATTCGAACTAAAAAGTATGAATTCGCCGGAGATTATACGGCTCTTAACGAGTTCTTAGCCGTCTTAGATCGCGAGCTACGGAATATTATTACCGGACGAGCTAATAAACGTGTTATTACTATTATCCGCGAAGCCCCTTGAGTCTCCTTTAATAATACTAGTACTAATGACTCGCGTAGTATCTTAAAGAAAGACAACTAGCGTTTAACTTCACTTACCCCTATTACTCACGTCTAGAGACTACTGACTCTAAGACAGTCGTTAGATGTCCGCTAGCGTACGCCCTTTCCCTCGCCTGTCTTACGCCGACTTAAGTCCCCCGTACCTCCTTTTACACTTAGAGACGTCTCTTTTAACACTTGTCTTTATTATAGTAAGACCGGCTATTAAGCCAGCGACTGCCTTAAGCGCCGTAAAGACTAGGCTCTCGACAAGTCGATTTTTTAGTTAGTCGTCGGCGAGGATTTAAAGACTAACAAGTTATTAAAAAACTCTTAAGCCGTAGTAAAGACTTATACCTTAATATAAGCTATAACTTATAAAAGGACTTAGTATTTAATTTCTGTGCTTTTATTAAAGGGCGACAGTTCTTAATTAATATTAAACTAAGAAGGAATAGATTCTTTACTAAAACACTTATATATATTAATAATAGAGCTAATATTTTTAGTACTATTAAAACCTCTTTTATATACTAACTCGTTAAGTAATTTAATATTTCCTTTATATCTTTCCCTTAGTTAATTGTCTTAACTAGCTATAATAGTAAGAAAAGCAAGTTAATCGACACGGCTGTCTTATTTACCTTGACAATCGACCGCCGGCGAATTAACTTCCCCTTTCTAGTAACTGACCTAAGTAATACCGACGTCCTAATTAATTAGAAGTTCCTCGAGTATTACGACCTAAAGTAGTCGTACACGAAGAACCGGAATCGGCTAAAATAACTATTAAATATACTTATTTAACTGTACTTTAATTAACGAGTCTTTGTTAATATTAACCGTTCTAATAAGTTAATCGTTAAGTCTCACTAGCTTAATACGAAACGAAGGGATACCCTTATAAATATAGATGACTACCGCCGGAGGCAAGCCAAGATTGCGGCACTCGACGATTCCCTTAAGCCAAAGGTCTCTATACGACTTACAACTAGCGTCTCGCTGACCCGACCCTCGAGCTTCGCTAGAGAGGTTAAAGAGCGCCTGCGGGTTATAGAGGACTAATTAAACCCCCTAATATCCCGTGATCCGGGATTATTACTTAAAAACAAAAGAGCCTATAGAGCTTCCCCGGCGAATTACTAGTCGAGGGCGCTTATTACGGAGATCTTCCTTATATTAGTAGTAGTAATATCTATAACGTACTTTTGACTTAAGAGAACTAGAAAAAATAAAGTAGAAACCTTTATAATATTAGTATATAAAATTAACTAAGAGTTAACTCGTCGTTAGCGAGAGGCCCTAAACTAATTAAGTGTCGAGCTCGTATTAATAAACAGAGACTTAACCCTAAAGGAGGCCCTAAAGGCTAAGTACGCGTAAGATAACAAGTTAGTAAGTAAAAAGCTCTTAGTAAAGTATTAAGAGTATATTCCCTTTTTCTCCCGGCGAGCCTCTAACGAGTTACTAACGTATCGCTAAGGCGTAAACTATTAAATCGAGCTTATTAAGGAGAACGATTTGTCTTTTAAACCTCTCTAGCGTATAATTAAAGAATAATTATTAAAGACTAAGTAGTATATTATTAATAACTTATATAAAAGTTTTATTAAGCCCTCTAGCGCACTATATACGGCCCTTATTCTCTTCGCTAAGAAAGCCGATAGTAGTCTCTAGTTATACGTCGACTACTAAAAGCTAAATACCTTATTAAAGAAAGACCTGTACCTAATCTCTCTAATTAATAAAATAATAATACGTATATATAAGGCAAAGGTCTTTATAAAGCTCGATATTTAGTAAGCCTTCTATTATATTCGTATATCCCCTAAGAGTGAAGACTATACGACCTTCCGTACTTAATATAGCACGTATAAATATAAGGTCCTTCCCTTTAGCCTTACGAATAGTCCGGCGACTTTTTAGTGTTTTATTAATAATATCCTTATAAAATACCTTAATGACTTTTGCGCGGTGTATATAGACGACATCTTAATATATTCGTTTACTCCTAAGAAACACGAGGTCTATATTAAGAAAGTAATAGTAATACTATAGGCATATAGACTTTAGGCCAATATTAAGAAGTCTGAGTTTAGTGTATAAAAGACAAGGTTCTTAGGATTTATTATTAGAGTTAATAGCGTAGAAGTAGACCTAAAGAAGATTAGTGTAATTAAGGACTAATAATACGCCGACAATATATAAGGTATATAAAGTTATTTTAACTTTTATAACTTTTACTGCCGGTTTATTAAAGACTATAGTCACATTATACGACCCCTTATAATACTCACTAAAAAGGACGTTCCCTTTGTCTTCGACAGCGCTTATAAAGACGCTTAAGAAACTCTCTGGGAAGCCCTTTAATTTACGCTAGTTCTTTGTTACTACGACCTTATAAAGTAAACACGGCTAGAGACTAACTTTTCTAATAAAGTCGTCGCTAAGATCTTATTTTAACTTTAAGAGGACGGCACCTTTTACCTTGTAAAATACTTTTCTAAGACTATAATAGACCCCGAACTTAATTACTTAATTTACAATAAAGAAATACTAGCGATTTTCTAATTATTTAAGTAATATCGCCTAGAACTCTTAAGTACTTAAAAAAATGTCCTTGTTTATATAGACTACTGAGCCTTAGAATACTTTATAATTACTAAGGACCTTACGGCTAGGCAAGCTTGATAGGCTGAGTTCTTTATAGACTTTTATTTCACGATTATATATTATACCGGGACGACTAATACGTTAGTTAATACCTTGTCCCGACGAGATTAGGACTTTACGGCTATAAAGGCACGTAAGCGGGCTATTTATAGTTAATAATTAATTTTAAAGGATAAAATTAACCCGCAAGTCGCTAGCGACCTTTAGCTCTCCGCTATTGATCCCATAGACGCCTATATCGAAGTCGTAAAGACAATGCCCCTGGCACCTATAGAGGCTATAATCCCGGATCACAATATTAAGCCACGTGACGACCTAGAGCCAGAACTAGAACCCGAATCGAATACGGGAGTACTAATTGACCCGAAGACGCCTACCGCGGAGGAGTTAGACCTTAACTCTATAGTAGCGTATAATATTACTAAATACGACGTTATTAACTAAGTACTCTTAGCTAATAAGTCTTCGCCTTCGCTAAAGCCTCTTTAATAAAAGGCTAAGGAATAGTCGCTAGATTACGAGTTAATAAACGATAAGTTACTGTTTTAAGGCCGCTTAGAAGTGCCCTTAAAACCGCCGGAGCTTCGCACGACGCTTATTTATTATATACATTCTTAACCTTTAGTAATACACGCGGGGATTAGAAAGATAAAGGTATTACTAAGTCGTAAATATTATTAAAACGGCCTCACTATAGACATAACTTAATACGTAATAAACTGTAGTTACTCTCAATAAAAAGCCCGTAGAAATAAGACCCCTGGCTTCTTATACCCCCTGTTAATCCCTACGCGGCCGTATTAACACTTCACGATAGACTTTACGAAACTACTATTAGACTAACACAGTTATAACTTCGCTATAATTATCGTTAATCGCTTGTCTAAGAAACCGGTCTTAATACTTTATAATAATATAATTACAGCTAAAGGTATAATTATTCTTTTCCTCGTCTATTAGACTTAATACTTTAGTATACTAGACTCTATTATCTCAGACCGAGGACCTCAGTTCGTCTCCTCCTTTTAGAAAGAGTACTGTCGTATCCTCGGGACTAAAGTAAAGTTAATTACGGCGTATAACTTAAACGTTAATAATTAAATAGAAGTAATAAACTAATATATTAAATAGCGACTCTGTCCCTTTTATTACTACTACTAAGACAATTAGAGCGACCTCTTACTAATTATAGACATTACTTAATTGACGCTACCGCACGAGTCCTTAAGCCGCCTGTCTCCTTTTTAATTACTTAACGGCGGGGAGCTAAGGACTTCCTAGGATCTAGTTAACTTTAGAGCCGCCGGCTATAGTAATAAAGAAGCTCAACCGCGAGGAAGCTTTATAAATAGCCTTACGAATAAAAGAGGTTATAAAAGTCGTATAGTTGTCCCTAAAAGACTAACAAGAGAAAATAAAACGACTAACAAACCGTGGACGACGCGCCGTCGACTAAGACGTTAGCGACTTAGTACTAGTCGACACTTAAAACTAAAACGTCGACTGACCCTTAAAGAAGCTATCTAATAAGTAGTACGGCCTAGTCAAGGTAATCGCTAAGGAAGGAGAGAGCTAGAAAGTAGAGCTACTAGAGGACTAATTAACTCACCTTGTCTTTCACTTGTACTCGCTCCGTAAGTACGTCGATAACCCCCTGCCGGGACAGGCCAGAGTTACGCCGGCACTTATTTAATTACTACTTAAGTAAGATAAATAGGAAATTAAAGGTATCCTTGGCTTTAAGGTCATGCGAAACAAGTTATTTTATTATATTAAGTGGCTTGGCGCCGATGAAGACTTAGAGTAATACTTATACTTAGATGTTATAATAGCTCTATATATAATTAAGAGGTTCTACTTAGAGTATCTAAATACTAAAGGCCCGCTAAGAGCTCTCCCTAAGTGGCTAGAGGCCTATAACACTAGTATCGACGACTATAACGACCTCGAGGACGACACAGTTATAGCTATAATTACGTAGACGTAGTTTTTTCAGAGGGGGGGGTAATATTACGACTTACGATGCGCCTTATATTTTAACTGACACGGGCTCGTAGTATCGCTGGCTATGCGACGGCGCTAAGCCTAATAGGGAAGACTAAGTGGCGAGCCTGCGACATATTGACGTGAATAGTACTCGACTACGCTAGGCTATATTAAGAGGGTCCTTTATATATATATACTCAAGCCCTCCCTTATAGAGAGCTCTCCTTTCCTCCTTGTCTTTTCTTCTCGATTCTGAGCGTAGCTAGAGGCCCAAATATAAAGCTAGAGTCTACTCGCCGTATCAACCTCTTGCCAGCCGTAACATTTGGTGGCATTTTAAGTATAAAATAATAATAATTATTTAGTTTATTTACATGGTTTGTTTACCTTCACTTTAGTGGGGTAGCCGCCAAGACGCTAAAAGTGGCTCTGCCGCAGGAAGGGATACTGACGTCAATTTCCTCGCTTCAAGTACAGTAAGAGTGGGAAACAGATAAGTACTAGAGTGGGAGTTGGATCCAATATCGACAACCAACAATCCTATGCCTCCTCATTTAGCACATCCTGCCAAACACTGCTTATCGTTCGCGGTGGATGCCAGAATCTGCTCCCACACCATAGATCCCCGCAAAGTCTCCAAATTTAGAATTGGCGCCTAAACTGACTCAATTCAGGAGGCTAAAATGGAGGCAGCGACTTCTGGACTTCGGTGAGGTATTCCCACCCAAAGATTCGTCGTTGCCTATTATTGAGCCATTGAGTTGGCATGGGTGCGAAGTTGGGTGAAGGTTTGGAAGATGTCGTGTTGAGGCTGCCGCACTTAGCTGAGACTTGCAGATGAGCGGGAGCTGGACGTAAGGCCTGCCGATGACTCAGGCTCAACGCAGGAATTCTGGATATCATGCTTGGCATAAGATATTTGTAAAGTTCGCATTGAGCCATGCGTTGTTCTTGTCACTGAGGGGGAAGCCGAAAGAGCAGGAAAGTGGAGGACAAAAAGTTTATGGTGAATTCTCTTATCAAGGACGTACGTCACAGTACGTCAAGTTGAGGCGGCGCGTTTAGAACCCAACGTTAATGGACAGGTCAAGACTCAAGCCAGGGCCCTCACTTTCAGATTTTGGCCGGTCCGGAGTTTTGATCCGTAAAGAACAAGCAATTGGAAGAACCACAGATCTTTCGCTATTAACCTGCATTCCGCATCAATGTGACGCGTTAGCAGCCTTGCCTAAGGAGGCAGGGTTTGTTGATTTCTAGAATTTCGACAGAGCCTGTTTCTGCATCGCGAAACTGCCGTAATAATGCGATTTTGTGCTCTTCTCGTCCGTTACAAGTGGAAACAAAGACCGGTGAGCCAAGTGGAGTGAGTGCGGAAGCTCATCTGGCAATCTGATAGCCGGGTTGAGGAACTGCAGGTTGGATGGTTTACTGAAGGACAGGAAGTCTAACACCTCACAAGCACGTCTCAAGCCAATGCCATGCTTGGAAATTCAGGGATTAGAATGGAAGATGTATTGGTGCTCTGTTAGTGGGAAAGGGGAAACAGTAAGTGGATTTATTGTTGTGCTACGAGTTATATATCCTCCCTTCACAGATTCGATTCGTACACGGGTCATCCTACTTGGTGGCTTTTTGACAGGTTCTGAATGCATTGACTGAACTACTTAGTGTCGTATGGACAGGTCTCTCTACTTATACTACTTGTGGTGTCCATCTGCCTCACGTGCAAGGTGCACATGACAACCCCCCTGTCAACATGGCTATTCCCTGTTCTATCTGCTCTACTTACATCATTGTCTTTGACAGGTTTTACACGGTCCCCAGGAACTTGGGACTACACAGACACTTTTGGGTGCTTATCGTATCCTTATTGCTCTTCGGGAAATAATCCTGTATAGGCGCGATGAATACGCACCCTGGGCGATGGAAGAATGCTTTTGGTAACAGTGTAGTCACGAACGTCTTAGCTAGCGGACGCGCTTTAGGCTCCGTTGTAGATCAATCGTCAAACTCTCATCCCCTTGGGCGTGTTTGATAAAGACTTTGTGCTACTGCAGTGCTCTCTTTTACAAATGGCGCGTCACAGTTAGACGTTACTATACTAGCTTTTTAGCTAATTCCTACAATCGACATTTGTAAGCTTTGCGTGCTTAGCTGCAACAAATCTCATACCCTTATTCCCTCCCATAAACCCGCTACCTTCAAACACTTTGCCCTGCTCTGCTTTTGTTTTGTAAGCACAGAACAGCTGTATTGCTGAGTATACTAGTTATGCACGCCCGTCCTCCTCTACTCAAGCTTGCGGAGGAATTTCCAAGTATCGACACGGCCCTTCCCAACCTTTTCATTCGATCCCTGATTTTAATATTAGTAGGCTCTAGGGCCACTTAAGGACAGAAACGTACTTTGAAATATGTTGATTTTCCATATTGCCCCGCATTTCTGTGCCCCCTCGCCACCGCAGGGGATACTGCAACTCGCTTCTCCAGCGAGGCTTGCTTGAGCATTGATGTGGTTGCCGCAGTAGCACTGGTTACCTACGGTAGCATATTAGCCAAACTTATAACTTGCGTTGGAACTCGCAAGCGTAGTGGTGTATACCATTTTCTGTGCCCATGTAATTATAGCTCCTGCAATTTTCGGAACACATCTCGTTTGTCATCATTTCCCTATGTATTCCTTTTTCTCCCAATGTTCGCTGTCCAGGACCCGATTGTTGAGGCCAGATGGCGTCCTTATAGCATCCCACAGATCCCCACTTTTCCCCAGTAGATGCTGTAATGGTAGTGCTGTTGATATTTTGGGTCCTATTTGCATTTGATGTCGCTGACGAAGTTGAGGCTGGAATGGTAGTGCTATTGGTATTTTGGGTCCTATTTGCGTTTGACGTCGCTGGCGAAGCTGGATCTTGATTTCTGTGGAAGTTAGCAGAGCATATTTATTGGTGGTACCATACTGACCCTTGTTTTGAGAAGACTCCTTGAGAAGCAAGTATTGAAATAACAATTATGATAATCACGAAAAGGGTTGAAGCGCTACAAACTCCTGCTATGAGTCTAGACTTGGACTTGAACTTTCCACCGTCTTTGTCATCTCCGTCGAGATCTTCGGCTCGTGAGTCTATCACAGTATTAACACCAGAGCAAGATCTACTCACCCGGGTGTCTGATACAGACCTGTAAGGCTTCTGTGACGAGTGTAATTGAAGTAGTTGAAATGGTGAGATCGATCATTAAAGACATTGGCCTGAAATCCGCCGTCCCTAGCATTAATTGAACCAACCTCGACCTGCTGTTGGCGGATCCTATGATTCGGCGTCTGGTCTGCCATTGGCACTTTAGTACAAGGCCATGAATGGATGATGATTATTCCTCGAGTGTGTGTGGATATGAATTTACGTTGTACGGAGTAGGAAGCATCTACGAGGATCTTACCACTCAGGGTTTGCCCCAGAAAGTCATAGGCTTCGATAATATATTTTTGTACATTAGTGGAGGCTGGAAGCAAGGTCAAGTGCTGGGCAGATTGATCTGTAAAAAAGCATGTGAGACCTGCATGAGAATGTCAGCCCCAGCCACCGCCAACCCTGCAAATGAGGAGTTCGTGGGGGGGGCGCCTCCGGACGGAGTTAAAACACCAAAAACGTTCCTTGCTAAAATACGCCTTTTTCGTAAGTCTAGTGTATTGCGTCTTATAATAATTAGTGTGTCTATTACTTATAACCGGAAATCGTCTTGTGAACGGAGGGAAACTTTTTTTAGCTTGTAACTACTATATCGAGTAATTAAGTAATAATTAGAAAGGACAACTAATAGTATATATTAGTAAAGAGCTTAAATTAGCCCTCGCCGAATACGTCTAAGGCCTCTATTATGCCCCTAAAGTTGATCTCCTAAATCGACGGCTCCTATATAGTGATTATAGGCGTTATATAGCTCTAGGATATTAAGTGCCTTAGTAGGTTAATTTCCGAATAGAGCTCGAGAGATCTTTGTATTACCGGTTGTCTTTTTTAGTCGTTTTCGTACCTATAAAACTATGCTTTCGCTATCTTAAAATATTAATATAACGAGGGCAAAAGCCGAATATTAAAAGCTTATATAAAGTACGTTTTCCGACTTAGTAAGGATAGTAATTGTTATCCCTTATAATATTATATTAGTACCTTTTTCCCGCGTTTTCTTGAGCTTTACAATGTCTTCATGGACACCTGATGACGTCCTGCACGTACCGGTAGCTGCAAAGCCGTGGGACCTCAAATATTCGAGTAATTAAGTAGAAGTAAAGAGGTTATTAAAGTAGACGTAATATAAGGCCTTTAGTAACTATGTAAGAAGGGTTAGTACTACCGATTAAGTTAAGTTAAGTCCTTAAATCTTAGAAGCTCTAAAAGTACTACCTTTCTTTATTAGTTAGTAGTAAAGCTATTAAAGAAAGAAGCCACGTTATGTAGTAACCTAAATCTTAATTCTAGTAAGTGTTAGCTTGTTTGGAATCGTCGTAATGTTACGACCTATAATGCGCCTCGTATTCTAACCGACACGGGCTCGTAGTATCGCTGGCTATGCGACGGCGCTAGGCCTAATAGGGAAGACTAAGTGGCGAGCCTGCGACATATTGACGTAAATAGTACTTGACTACGCTAGGCCTTATTAGGAGGGTCCTTTATGTATTTATGCTCGAGCCCTCCCTTACAGAGAGCTCTCCTTTTCTCCTTGTCTTTTCTTCTCGATTCTAAGCGTAGCTTTAAGCCCAAATACAAAGCTAGAGTCAACTCGCCGTATCAACCTCTTGCCAGCCGTAACACGTAATAGCCTTTGATCTTCTAGTATATTAAATTATTACTTTGTTAATTACTAATTCCTAGCCAGGTTTCTATAGTTTTAGGTTAACTGTTTAAATATAATTATTTAAAGGTTCTATTTATTAAGATATTAATATTATACACTTAAAATAAGTAAGGAAATTACTCTTTAAAACAAATAAATACTCTCTTTATTACATACTTAGAAGCGCCGCCGTAAAGCTTGGAATCGATTTCGCCCAAGGACCTTGGAAATAGGGTGAAAAGGAGCTAATGGGCTTGTATTCCAGTAGTCGTCGACCTTATTTAGGGGGTAAACCGTCATATAAATACACACAGCGAAGTACAAGTAGATTTCCGATCGACAAGTCTTATACTAGTCCTTTACACGAGAATGCGGCTTTAACTTATAAGACTATAAAGTCGGCTAGTAAGAGTTTGTAGCTAAAACGATTATATTAATTATGTCTTCGTTATAATATTAAGTGAAAAGGGTAATAGGACTATCTAAAGAGTAGTCCTTAAGTAAGTGAATCTCAAAGTCAAAATCATTGATTTCTATTGGCTTAAATTAAGCCCCTTTTATATATAAAGGCTTTATAAGTAGTCGTAAGGTACCTAAATTAGTAAGGTCTAAAAACGTAGTCTTAGGCATTGTGTTTATATTGAAAATAGGTTTTTTTAGTAGTAAAAGAGGGTTTGTTAATATTATTTAT
Organism: Leptodontidium sp. 2 PMI_412; assembly: GCA_021432625.1. Classification (NCBI taxonomy): domain Eukaryota; kingdom Fungi; phylum Ascomycota; class Leotiomycetes; order Helotiales; family Leptodontidiaceae; genus Leptodontidium; species Leptodontidium sp. 2 PMI_412. Next base: position 44,229 of record MU270522.1, read on the forward strand.
TAATCTAGGCTCGCTGGCGCACGGGCCCGTAATACAGGCAACCTTAGCGCCCCGCTTCAGCGCTACACCCTAGAAAAGTGTGTTAACGGTAGCTTAGGGGATAGCTAAGCTTAACGGCTCGGACAGGTATAACCCGGCGTGCCTTCAACACAAATATAGGAAGCAGCTGGCGTGGATGTTCCATGGTATAATCATTAACGGGCACAAAGGGCTGGTGATGTTCTAGGAAAAGGAATGGGGCACGATAAATTCTCATAAGCCGTTTTCAGTTGGTGCTTGTGACCCCACAGCCAAGATATTATCTTTGACTTGTTTATCTGGTGGATTCAAAACCAATTCGAGGCATTCCAGTAAAGAAAAACAAGAACTTTGGCGATATTAATAGAGTCACTTCGCGATTTGAAGCCAGATATAAACCCCATATAAATCAAATTTCTAGATGCCATAGTAATCAATACATTGCAAAAAATCAAACCGGCAAAAACAAAACAAAACACATTTTCCACCATCATGCCCAATTGCTATCGGGCTAGATTCCTATCCTTATCTCATAAGATATGACAAAGAAGGCAATATTCCATTTCAAATGAGAAAAATGACTTCGAGCCACAATCGAATATAGAGACTCCTCGTCCACTTAAGCAAACAACTTGCAAGTGCCAGAAAGGAATGTGTAGGCAACACAGGCGGCGTTGCTCTTGCAGGCAGCAAGGCAAGTAGCCAAGCTGCTGGCCGCAGGAGTGGAGATAGGGTTGGGGTTTCCAGCTGGGGCGGCATTCATGGGGCTGGCGTGTGTGCCTTGGTTACCAGTCGCAGCTCCACCATTGTTGTTGGCTCCAGTCTGGCCAGTTACTGCTCCGCCATTGTTGTTGTTGTTGGTAGCACCGCCACTAGTCGCACCACCAGCAGCTGCACCACCAGTTGCACCGCCCTGTTGCTGTCTGCGGCGGGGTTGAGCACCTCCTTGAGTACCGGCATTTGTATTTCCTGCGGTTCCAGCGTTTGAACCCGCATTTCCATTTCCGTTTCCAGTGGTTCCGGAGTTGGAAGAGGCGAGGCCACCGGGGTTTGCGGTGGTAGGAACCACGGAGGGGATACTGGTGCAAGCGATATCGTAGGCGACGAGGCCTGTTTGGGCCGGGACCGAGGATGCAGCGACTGAGAAGAGCATGCACTTATCGGCACCGTTGCTGAGGCCGAAGAGGAAGGACTTGCAGCTTGTGTTGGCTTTGCATTGAGTTGCACAGCTGGAGGCAGTTGCTGGAGATTGTTAGTAATGAGCTGTACTGGTGAGAAGGAGAAAACTCACTAATGCCAGATGGCTGAGAGAGAGGAGTCTGGGCAACGGCGCCTGCTGGGGCGGCTCCGCAAACCTGGCGAGCAACGATAGGACCAGCTGAAGCAGCAGAGAAGATGGCCGAGGCGGCGAGAATGGTGGCAGTGAATGAGTGCATCTTGAAGGTTGCTGTTTGGAGGAGTGTTTTGATAAAGTTTGCTGTCAAAGAATGGATTGGTCGAAAAGGTATTAGTGATGGTTTTGTTGGAGAGAATTGAAGAAAGAGAGATTGAAGCTGCAAGCTGGGAAGAGAAGACTATGAGATTGAATGAAACTGATGATGAGAGAACTTTCTGGTGAGACTTCGTCGTCCTTTAATACCTTTTCGAGCTCATGATGGATGCTATTCTCATCTCACGATGCCCATTCTAGAAGATCCACGCGGACTTCTAAAACCAAGTGAATGATTGTATTGAAACTCGTTTCTTGGGGACGTAATTTCTGGTGAGCTCTGGTGACGTGGGGCCGAGTTGGGGGGCCGGGACAAAGGGGCAGATTCAGCTAACCGAATTCAACAGTAAAGCCTACCCGACAATGAGAAGTCACGAGACCTGAGTGGATCTATTGGTATGCTTATGATCAACCTTATTATCAACAAGGATAAATGCTTCCGGAAAAGGAGGAAACACTTACGTGCTGCGCCGGGGGATATTGTTATGCATTTTTGGCGATCATACTCGGCAGTCAAAACGCAGAGGACCTTGCGAGGGAAGTCGTCGTCGTCTCTGAAATTGTGGAGAGTATCTCGGAACCGAAGGGACTAATTAGCACCTGCACTCGTGCCAGGATCAGGCGGGCAGGCCCGCTAGGCTGCGTCAATTGCTGCGGTTCAAACAAAGATCAAACCTGCGCCTAGTTCATCCCCCAAAATTTACCTAAATTCAGACGACCTTTTCTGCTTTCTTTAGTAGAGTTAGACTATTTTCGTGCTGTTGTGATGTCCTGCCGAAACAAGATCTGCAACCAAGCGAGGCCGGCGGGGTTAAAACAAGCCACCCACACGGTGATACAGGTCTGTATGACTTCTCTTCTTTTGTGATTAAGCCGATCTTTGAATCTTCAACCTAAGCATAGACATTATTGTATTTTCAATGCCTCATTTGCATTATTATGTTCTCTTTGTACAATATCCAAGCCCGCTGTGCGTATTGAAATTATCTGAGAGATCCACAGAGAGTAAAGCCTAGGAGGAAGCGGAGAGTATCTTAACTGGCTAGCACCTCTCTCGCGTACCTCCCAAGATCAAGCTACGTCTTTGAAGCTGTGTCGGCGGATGGGTTGCTCTTCAGCTCCTCCGGTATGAGAATCTCCGGCCAATGTCATTTAATGTCTTTCCCAGCACTGGAATTGCTCACGAAGACGGTGTCAAGTTTGCGCTCTGCCGTGGAACACTGCAAGGGTTTGGTAGGTTGAGCGAACGGCCTTCGTCGATCTCTCTGGCTCGATTTATGATGCTCAGCAAAATTCGCGAACTGGTCGCTCATCTGTGCAATCCAGCTCAAGACGTCTTCCAGCTTTGCGTCTTTAGGCCATCCATTCCACCCACTCTCCTTACAATAGAGTGGATTACTGCCTTCTCTGCATTTGTTGAAAACAGCCTTGGCCACGGTCTCGAGATCTGCCACATCCCCAAAGAATGCCGCGTAGAAACCGGGAATATCACTATACAAAAAGTCCTAAGCTCCTCCTTGAATACATCGTCCACGTATTTGCGGTGTTCGAAGGGGTTCGCAAAGCTACTCGTGTTGCGCAGCCAGGGTGTTTATGTTCCGTGATCTTTCGCCATCTTCCAGCGCTTCGACCGCCTCACCACGCGCAGCCTGCTGTACCTCCAGAGCAACCTGAATGAGCTGCAAGACCGCCTCGATGAGCTCGATCGCAGAGATGCTAAGGGCGGCGCGCGGGATGCGAGGACGCAGCTGTCCGCGAAGGCCTACAGCGACTTGAAAGGCGAGGCGAGGATATATGAGAAACGAAGATGTTTTGGGAAGAGGGAATGCAACATATGAAACGCAAGAAGATCAAGAAGTAGAAGGCCGGGATGCGTTTCTAAGAGTAGAGCTCCACCGAGAGATAAAAGAAGCTCTAAGGGAATACCGTGAGTGCTCGTGCTCCATGCTTCCCTCTGGAAGCTGTTCTTCAAGACTGACTGACTGACTGACACTTGTGTCGAGAGGAAGCTCTGGTGCACGCCCGTGAAATCATGAACTTCGCCGCGCCCTCGAACCGCGCCTTGGAGACGCTGAAGCGCTACTTCTGGACGGAGAAGGACAAGTCGATCCTCATCGGCTGCGACGCGAAGATGCTCTCCGAGCCCTGCGACCTGATCACTCTGGCGCAGTCTGTAGACGACCGACTAAGCCGCATGCAGCGCTATATGTTGGGAAGATGTGTTCGGGTAAGTCAAGTCCTGTGGATAATTTTTCGCAGGGAGTTCGACCGCGTCTGGGGTCAAGGCACTAGTTAAATCAAATGGCATACTGACTTCTCGGATGTGCGGTTCTAGGATCGGAAACGCAACCCCTAGCCAGATCTCGACGTTTACTACTTCTCTGAGTCGCATATTCAGCTCGTTAGTTACATCATTAGCATCCTTCTTATCGGCGTTCTACTCATTGGTGCAATGGCCTGTCTCTCCGTACTCAACGGCAGAAAGTGGCAAATCCGACTGGTGCTAGTAGCCGTATCCACGAGTCTCTTTACACTCTTTAATGGCCTCCTCACGAATGCAAGGAGGGCAGAGATCTTTGGGAGTACTGCTGCGTGTGCTGCAGTATTGGTGGTGTATGTCAGCGCTAACCTGGGACCTCCGGCTCCACCATAACCTCGCGGCTGAAGTAAAGCATCTGTGGTATGGGTGGGTATCGATATTTAGATTCTTTCATCTATCGGTATCACCATGTATCCCACGTGAAACTGCCCTCCTTCAAAGCGCGACGCATTAACCCATCGACTTTCAACCCAACACTAACCTTCAACTTCCTCGGATCATCCACCACATTATACGAGTCATACCAAGTGGTATCCATCCAGAGCTCCGGATCTATTTCTCCTGCGCCAGGTAATTCGACGTCGTTGCCATTGTTGCGGGGCGTTCTCCCGTCTTCGTCGTGAGGGCTTTAACCTTCGTCGCGACAATCCGTTCCTTGAGGTGCGAACTGGGCTCCAACGTAGTCGATAGTTTACGGCTATTCAAACGACTCCGTTTTAAGGGATTTAAAATATCTGTAGTTTTATGCTTTACAAACGAACTATAGTTAGTTTATAAAGGCTTAAAACAAACGAAACAAGTAATACATACACCTAGATTACGTGGCTTCAGCTGAGTGCTCTCCGTCCAGGGTCTAATGCATCCCCTCAACTAGAGGGCGGCCAAATCGTCGCTGACTAGACTCCTTCAACTCCGTTTTCTAAATTACTTCAGCGATAATTACGCCCATGATAGCACGGAAGCAAGCTGAGCACGAGGATCCCGGCCGGAAACCACAACATGGGCGACGTGATTATCTGTCCCGGAAGTAGGGGTGGTCGATTTACTTGTAATGAAGGTGCTTTGAGTGTTTCAATTTGTTGGGTGAAGGTTTTTGTCAGCAGAGTGCATGCGGGCTGTCCTTTTCGAAACTCACTTTGATATCAGCTATGCTCTGAAGAATATTTTGTTGCAAGCAGTTTGCCTGCAGTTCAGGAAGCCAACCAACCAGTATGGTATCAATGCGCTATGATTGACAAATAGTAGAGTTTATTTGTAGATTAAGTCTCTCCCGCTCTAGTCTGTCCCGCTTTAGTCTGCCCTCCTCTAATCTTCTTTCTTCTTGCCTTAGTCGCGCCAATCTCTCTCTCTCTCCAGCCACTCCCGTCGCTTGCTTGTTTGATCGTTTACTGGAACTGGTGGACTGGGGGCAGTGTCTGGGCCGGAGTTTGTAACCACTAGTTCTCGACCCGGTTGCAAATTCGAGCCTGCAGTCTCCTGCCAGAAGGCTGCTGGGAGTATGGCCATACTACCAGGTGGTGAAGGGATTCTGCCCACGCAAGATTGCCTGGGGGCCAGAACCGGGGTCCCATACTACCACCGGCAAACTACTAGCCGCACAGTGAGACCCTCATTCCCCCCCTTTCCGGCCGCCATTGAGCTCTACAAAATGGCCAGCGCCTTGGCATAGACCCTCCGTAAGCTTGTGGGAAGTTTTATTGCCGTGCGAGCACTGTTGCGTGCGCAATTCATTACTCTAAGTTACTCTAAGTTCGTAGTTGTTATTGGCCGCTGGCGTTTAATGCCTTATCCCAGGCATCATTTTTTCAAAATAACTGGCGAAGAACTGACTGAGTGGGAGGAAGGCTTGAGGTCCTGCGATGAAGATGAAGACATTAAAAGCGAAAACTCGGATCGAATTAGTGGCCCCTTCATTGTTAACTGTAAGGGAAGAACTACCTTAATGAGACCGAGTCTAGAACGAGCGAAAAAGGCTTTGATCGATCGTCTGTTACGAGAATTCTAGTCAACATTTCACAATAAAAACCACGATTTCGTCGATGATATGCACAAGGCCAAACCGGTCTTCCAACTGAACTCTGGATCCAACGACAATAGAAAACGAGGTCACGAAGACAATGATCGCAAGCATGATCCCAGGAAGTACGGTGTACCGAACTGGGGGCCTGTGCTTTAGCTCCTCTTCAGACCGTAGCAAGAGTGAAGTTAGTGTTAAGATAATGGATTCGGTGCGTTGGGAGTATGCGAAAATGGCCCATTTCAAAAGCCTGAAATTATACCAGAGTATATTACTTGGTAAGCAAACTCTCATCAATTTAGTGCTTTGATAAATGATCCCGGTAGCCTAAGGCCGCATGCTTGCCTGAAAAGAAAGGAATATCATGTTGCTTTTGAAGGGGGCTTTACATGGCTCGTGCGACGAAGCGCTTGCGAAGTTGTGAGGGCTTTGACGGGGGCTTTCAGTAAGGCTTTTACGGAGGTACAGGCCCAAAGTTTAGGCTCACCGCCTTATTCTGCCCACACAAACTCTTACGGCAGAAAAAAGCGGTGAGCCTAAACTTTGGGCCTGTACCTCCGTAAACGAGCTTTTAGGTGGTTCGTGCGAGAGGACCTTGCGAGAATTTCAAGGGGCTTTTCAAATGGCCAAATGTGCTTTTATTACTCGCTCATAGCAACACTCGACTTAGCGGTGGCTTCACAGCCACCGAAACACGTCACCGTAGCCCACAACGCGTCCAGTTCGTGGTGGCTACGCGACTCCCAAATGCCTGAAATATTGACACGTATTTTTTCCTACTTTATGTCAAGCTATAAATCGATTATCATTTACTGAGCTTAAAAAAAGCAATCGCGATTTTTAGTCGTCTATTCTGTTTGCTAACTTCCTTTCTTATTTGCAAGAGGACATTTGTTCAGGATGCCACTGGTTTCAAAACAACCGAAGCCCATTAGGGGGCGGATCCGACTGAAAGGGGCGCGTACTCCTCCTTCTGGGTCACAAGACGTGCGTTTCGAACGAGATACCTACATCGAGAACGAGCCTTCTGAGGCTGGTATTTTCTCATCTCCTAGCGGAAGTCCCATAGACGCCGGGAAATGGCCCTTACAACCAAGAGCACGAACTCGGCGAGGGCTATCGAATGCCTTTAGTGGTTGCGCGACTCTGGGACCGAAGGTCGTCGTCAATTATAATACTTCATGCTTCCTTGTCAACTACCATGTATTTAACGACAGCCATGGAGATACGGATGAAAATACCGAAGGGCAATCGCAAGTTGCGAGGGGCCACGATGATGAGGAGAAAACAGCCTGTTCGGAGCGACTCGAACACCACGCGAAAAATGAGATCGCAAGCGAATCCAATGAGCAAAGGGTTTTTTCAGATCTAAGAGCCTTCTCAGGCAAGGGTTACAGGTCCGTTGGAAAGTCTGGAAGCATGTCAAAAGCCTTCGGGCTTGACACACATGTCACAACAGACTGGGCACTTTGTGATATCCCAACTGAACAAAACGAATACGGGCAGGTCACACCCAAACCTGGGAAGAGGCCTCCAATGCCAGTTCTGGATATCACAACTCCAGTACCAGGACGGATGGTGTACACTGTCGGCAGGACGAGCGGCTTCAGGTATGCTCGAATCGGCCAAGTGCCCGCGGTGGTGAAAGGGGAGAGCAAAGGAACTACAATGGAGTGGTTTCTTGAGAATATCGACTCGGTCACGACCGAAGATGAGTGGGCGACCAGTGGTACGGGTCTCCCTGGAGACTCCGGAGCAGGTGTTGTCGATGTCCAGACGAATAAATTAGTTGGCCAACTGTGGGGAAGGGGCTCATATTTCGGAACCCCTCCACGAAAGATCGCGCTCTTCACGGCTATCACGGACGTATTCGATGACATAGAGGCACGATGTCCAGATCTGGGAAGGCCGAAACTGGCCTACCAAACTGCCGGAACTTCCGAGGCCAGAACAGAGTCCATCAATAGCTCAGAGGCACCCGAAAAACTAAAACAATCCAGCCCCTCTGTTGATAATTCTGAATATCTCACCCAAGCTCCTCCAAGGCTTTCAGAATCCCATGAAGTAGACTCTTCAGACGATTCCACTTTGTTAACAGAAATTTTCGACAGTAGCTGCGAAGAATCAGATGTGTCTGTGTCAACAGTCGACGAGGTGCCAGCAATCGAGCTACTTGCTGAAATCCTCTCAGATGACAGCCACTTACAACCACTACTCCAAGTCGGAACGTCGGAATTAGGCTTGAGACGGCATGAATTATCAACAAGGCTGACGGGCATGTTGAAGACTTATTCTGCAGAGTTAAAGAGAGCTGCAGAAACCCCGAGACAGCTGGACTGTTCTGAATTTGTGGCTGAGAATGCAGGAAGTATTGCTGAGTCTATGATTCTGCGACATGAGAGACGCCAACTCGTTCGATATGTTGAAGTACATGATATTCAGCGCTCAACCTCTACCAATTCTGAAAACAATCGCCAAAGAACTACAAAGTGGGCCAACGCGCCGCAAGAGGAGACCGGAAAAGACAGGTCGGATATTGGTGATCCAGAGACGCGTGAAAGAGTACAGGGAATACTACGCCATGACAATGACTTCATTGGCATGGTCACTGGTCTCAGGGGATTTTTGGCAGATGGTACACCGCTAAGGAATTTGAGGGGTAGTCTGCAAGAGCTCGTTGATTCTCATGCTAACGCTGGGCTTATAAATTCAGCTATCCGCGACAGAAAAAGACAAAGAATGCCGAGTAAGTGGGGCGACGCTGTTTTGTACCGCCTTTCGGCTACTCTACCTGTATTAACACAAGGTGCAGAATTTCCTGTCCTGCCTGAGCTGGTAGACTTCATCCTGCAGTCAATTTTTCAACCTTACCAAACTCTGAGAGATGAAATACCGCCTGTAGGGAAGAAACGCATGAGCGTAACTTGCGTGAGTAAACACTTTGCTGCTCCCGTTGAATATTTGACCGAAACTTAACAATTTTCTAGAAATGCCACCAAACTCTACATGACGATTTTGTCGAGTTACGGCCAGGCGCTGTCCGGGACTTGCAAGATCGACTAAACTCTCTATCTCCAGAGGTGAACTTATCGCAAGAGTCCAGACCATCCGTTGCAGGAAACCAAACTACTTCGACAACCTCGGACTCTAGCAGTAGCAGCACGCTGAATCCACATGGCCGCGAGGAAGCCGATGGCTTTCCCAGCGGGCAGGGCGTCCTTTCGGGGCCAATTCGCCACATCAACAGCCCTATTCTCGAACTTCCAGGGGAACTTCTCTACCTACTATTCTGTATTAATGATGGCAAGCACGGAACGAAGCTTCACCACGAGCATTTATATGGTGTATCGTCAGACCGGGATTTCTTTGCAGTGCTGAGGCGTGCGTACTACCGTCACAGAACATATGCCTCGTGGTTCACCCTTCGCCATGTCACGAAGATCCATCTCGCAAGAGTACGTATCGCATATCGTTAAACAAGAACTCACCTCCCCTGACTAACAATCCAATCTTTTAGTTCACAGTCGACGCCAGCCATTACGCAATTGTACAAACCCACACCCAGGCATGTAGATCAATCTGCGTCTGTCTTCCTACGCACGAACGAGTCGGCATTGAATATCGCTGCACTCCCGTCCCAGCTGATCTCGCCCCGCCACTAGGCGAAGAGAACTACCTCATGCACTACTTTCTACGACCAGAATGCGCCATCCAGGCCCAGGACTGGGTCTACCAGCAAGTCCCCAAGCGAATGAGGGGGCAATTGTTCGTTACACCAAACCGGCCCGAATTTGCGTGGGGCGTGTGCTTCCAAGAGGGATGGCATTGGAGAACCATCTACTTCTTGCTAGTAGCGGTCGTAGTTTCTGGGAGCTTGGTCTTTTCTGTTGTGTGGACTCAGACGAGGGCTGATATCCAGGGTGCTTTTGCAGTGTCAAGTTATTGGGTCGCGGTGGGTTGCTTGCTTGTAGCCGGTATCGGAGTGGTGTCTCAGTAACACTAGACGGAAGCAGAAAGGTGAGATGGACGGATAAATGATGACTTTCAATCTAACAGTTAAATTAAACTCCTAACCCTGGCAGCTTCATGAGCACCTAATATCAGACTTGGGCGCGAGTGCGGGTATACCCGAATAAACCGGGTAGAATTTCCGTGGGTATCACCCAGTAGATACTTGCTCAAGTAGGGTCTAAAACTAAAGAATACCGGTTATACTCAGTATATACCCGCAAACTAGCATTAATAATAATGTGCTAGATATGCATATTTGCGAAGCTATAACATTTTATGTCGAAGCACAAAATTGTGCGCGACTAGCCGCGCTAAGGTTATGCCGAGCGGGAAAGCCGAGCGACTTTATTTATAGTATGCTCTCCCAACCTCTGGATCACGTGACTCACCAATACGACATATAATCATTTATTTGAATAAAGGACCCGTTTTGAATTATTTTAGGAACGAATTTGCTGTTATAGTTGCTTTGTATCCCGGTGATAATCTAGATTAAGAAATAGGACTTAGTGGTGTTAAAGCTTAATTTCATAACCTCGCTAACATTTGGATTTATAGTTTTGAAGAAATTTCGTATAGAGTAGAATATATATTAAATAATATTATAAGGTTTGATCAATTAGATACTAAATTAAGATATTTTATTACGGGGATCTAAGTTTTAATAAGGGTTAGGAAGTCATAACTGCTCTGATTAAATAAGTTATAATACCCGTCTTTAGAGGAAACTAGAAGTATAGTTCGCGAGACGTTACTCTCGATACTTCCTTATCTTAGAGGATCGAAAGGAAGTTATTGAAAAATCCAAAGAAAATGTTACGACCTACGATGCGCCTCGTATTCTAACCGACACGGGCTCGTAGTATCGCTGGTTATGCGACGGCGCTAAGCTTAATAAGGAAGACTAAGTGACGAGCCTATAATATATTAACGTGAATAGCACTCGACTACGCTAGGCCTTATTAAGAAGGTCCTTTATATATATATACTTGAGCCCTCCTTTACAGAGAGCTCTCCTTTCCTCCTTGTCTTTTCTTCTCGATTCTGAGCGTAGTTAGAGGCCCAAATACACAGCTAGAGTCAACTCGCCGTATTAACTTTTTGTTAGCCGTAATATATTGCCTCTCCTTGAACAGAACCAACCACTTTCATCAACAGACGCAATTAGCATTCCACGACTACGTGACGGTGCTACGCGTTACTAGTGAACCGACAAGTATAAACTAATTTAAATTTTAAGTTTATTAAGATTTAAGCTATTAAGTAAGTATAAATTAAAGCTAAGGATTATTAAATTAATAAAAAAGACTTTAAATTATTTAAAAATAATAATTTTATATTAAGAATATAATAATTAAAAATTAGAAAAGTCATAATAGTTCAAAGTAAGAGAATAAGTTTTAAGCGAGGTAATTAAAATAAAAGGGTATTACTTTATTAATAAAAATATATATAATAAATTAAAACTTATAAAGGGACTTAATGCTTTAAAAGTCAAGGTATTTGTGTTGCCTTATTAACAGCTTTATATAGAATATATATTATTATATAAAAGCTGAAACTTAATTTCTTTCCTTAAATTATTCTTCTTATAAACAACGAGACAGCAAGCCTACATCTGGAAATCGCGCGTACAAGCCAGGTTCCGCTCCCGGTTAATTAATGTAGGGCCTCTTCTCGAGCAAGATCTCGTCTTTAGCTGGCTGATTGCAATCGAAGTTGTAAATAATAGTCCAGTACTGTACAAACGCTGTCCGTGCTACTATATTCTTTAGCTGCGCCGCGGAGATCTTTGAAAGTTAGCGCCTTATTATCTGATTATGGGTTGCGACCTTTCACCTTTAATAGAGGCTTGCGGGAATTCTTTTACTGGCTTACATCCACAGCCTCCTCTCTAGCCGGGCGAAAAAAATCTGTCAAGAGCTTTCGGCAAACTCGCTTGATATTTTGTCTATAGCTAATAAAAATGGGCTCCCTGGTTGCTGCAGCTGTGCTGAGGAAAGCGTTCTAGATTGAGATAGACATCACATCACCCCCGGACTATTACTTAACTTGACGTACAGTTAGCAGGCCAACTCATAACTAATGCAGAATAATGCAAAAATGCGCAGACGACGCACGGACGAAAAGAGAAGGTCAGGCCGACTTTCCCGCGAATTGTCTTTAGTAAGCTAGATTAAAGCGTAAGAAATCCATACTATAAGGCACTTAGTTGAAGCTGCGGATATAGAGAAAGAACGAGAGGTGGTATAATGTATCGCATCGCGTTGCATCGAAGAGCATCGCCAGCGCGAGACGGGGAACCTTCGCTTCGGAGGCCAATCAGCGGCCGGAGGATAGAAAGTGGTCCAGTTGCATTTAAGCCGTGCGCACGCTAAAATCACCTCTGCCCACTTTGACGGATAACCTCGTAAGAGCCACCCCACGCTCCCTCTTGGTGTCATTAGAGTACCAGCTCTGACGCGACTTTACTGTTTGCTAGTGCGATTTAGATTCATCTCTGAGCCACATTACTTAGGATGCCTCCTCCAGTTTCAAAACTATTCGCCCACAGTTACGCACTCGCAGCTGAAAAGGTGGTGCTCTTGGACGAGCAATCTCCGTCATCCACAAGAAGACAGCCTGATACGGTCGCCACTTCAGGCCCAAGGGGCATAATAACGCTCGAAAGACTGAATGCGCCGGCAGCAAAGACCGTATATGCGTCAATTAATGATGACGAAATACACTTGGTTACAATTCACAGCGGCAGCGATAAAGCTCCCATCTCATGCTCTCTCTCTAGCGCTAAATATCGCTCTTAGGGGGTAGCCAAGATGACTGCCAAATGATAGAACTCAACGGAATGTCGTGGCACGTCACTAGGAACTTGTTTTTCGCCTTGTCGCGCCTTCGCTATCCCGATAACGACCGCACAGTATAGATTGATGCCTTGTCTATCAATCAAGCAAATATCCCGGAAAGAAGCGTCCAAGTTTTGCGAATGTGCACCATCTACTCGAGGGCATCTTGCACGCTTATCTGCTTAAGCCCAGAAGATCGGATGAAAGACGACATAGATGAAAGTTTGAGCCTATTGTTCAACTTTGCACAAGACTGTGTTTCCAAAATTCAGGACGAGGCCATCGACAATAAGCGGATTTGCGAGAAGTTCTCCGGCCACTGCCTCAGCTAATTAGCAAAAGCATTACTGTGTAATACGCCGAGGAATACTGTTAGGGTTGCACTCCGGTAGACTTCATATATATCCTTTGTATAGTCTGGCTCAATTGCACCACGTACTGGTTTGGGCATCAAAGATAATAAGGCATATATCTTGTCTCTGGGGTCCGAGCACACGCAATGCTTTGTTTGTCCAAGGATGGCAACAGTGTCCAAAGAGCTTGGTCTACACAACCACCACACCAGCTGCAATCTGTGTGATAAGTACTGAGGTTTTGGGCTTGCGTGGCAACAGTATATTGCGGCAGAGAATGACGCCCATGTCATGTTGTGGCTACCACATATTACCACTGCGGCATCTCCTGCAAGGCGGGCCTCCTGCCATACCCAGAGACACTCGAACCAGGGGCGGTTGACAAGATGAGATACAGCAAGCCACTCATTCTCATTTAGCGGTAATTCGACTCTGGGATCTGCCCAATGCACTTCATCTGTAGCCGTCACCCAACCGGTTCTTCGGTCAAGGCTGACTTTGGAGGCGATAAATTGAAGACAATCGATTGCGAGACGGCTATCGTGTGATTAGGAACCTAGCCAGACAAACACTTTGGCGGCGTTGGAGTATATATCTGACATTCTTTTGACTTGATGACCTCTTTCCATAAGATTCTCCTGGTCGACACATATGGCGTCAATCCAGAGCACACGAGGTCTGTCCTCATATCTAAAATGAGGTAATGCTTCCGCGAGATTCTGCGTCACGGGGAGCGTCTTTCAGCCAGATTGCTGGATGAAGATGTTCACTGGATTATCGTCTGACCCCCATGTGTATGACACGGCCTCGAAATCGGGAGTGTGGTCCTCTGTGAATGTAGTTACCTCGAGGCTGAGGCGGATTTCCGAGGAGAATGTGCCGGGATGCAGTTTCAAGACTCTGATTTGATGCACTTCTTTATCGAGCAGGGAGTACTGGTAGCGTTGCGGGTCGTCGGAGGTGAGTGTGTTCTCTGGCGCCATCCTCAGATGAGAATTTGGTTGCATTCGTAACTTGTTTCTCTGCTATGCAAGCAGACAAGCTGAAAGTAGTGAGGCCTTCGCACAGAGATCGGCCGGCTCAGGAGACGACTCTTTCCAGAAGGCTATGACTGTTGAATGGTGCGAGTCTGAAATGCGTACAACCAGACTGTGAGTCTCCCGTTGGGATGAATCTGAGGGGAGAGGTGAGGAGGAAAAAGGGAAGACGGACGAAGAAACGATGAGGCTGGCAGGCTGAAGCCTGCTGACTCATGACCACATCTGTCTCCCATTAGCTTCAAATCAGCACTGCCACAGCACTGAGGCACCCAACCGCCTCAAAATAGTTCTACATAGAACCTGTCTCTGGTAGAACCCCTTGTACTAATCTTGTCGAATACACTGGCAAAATATTAAGTGTTTATTGGTAGATCAATCTAAAGTTCTCGTGGAACCCTAACGACTTGACCCAGCGAATGTCTCCCCTTAACATCTGCTCATGTCTCTGGAATCCTGCATACATTACTCCCTCTACAGGTTCATGAGCCTGACCAGAATCCCAAAACTCAGCTGGCACCAAAGAACAGTGACCTATCTCCTCTTCAACTCTACCAACCGCACCCCATCTCAACTCTCCGTACTTCATGCCCTCAATCCTCTGCGTAGGATGACAAGCCGCACTAATAGCAGCACTACACGTCGATACCACCGGAGGAGCACCCACCGGAAACCTCCTCCACATAAAGAACACCGCACTCAACATCAGTACACAGGCAGCAACAACAGTAAAAATAATAGCAACAGGAGAGTAACCACAATTTGAGACCTGTGAGAGAATTGGACCGAACTCCCATCTGTAGTCTGAGCCTCGTGGACTGCCGTCTTTGTTGTAGACTTGGAGCTGGACCATGAATAGAGATTGTGAGACGAACCAATGCAGGAGGGTCTGCATTGTTAGGGAGGCGAGACCCCATTTTATTGGTGCGCCGAAGAGCCAAGTCCCTCTCTGTCTTCCACGGTGGCTGCTGACCAATAGTGTTTGTGGTCTAAACGCAAAGTTGCTCCAGTCGGCCGCTAGAAACATGGAGGTCGCTAATGATTTCAATTAGCCTTTGATTGTTATAGTATAACACTTGAACTATATCCGATAAAGGGGTCAGAAAAACTGGAGTAGAACTTACTAATGCCCATGTACAACATGTATATGATAGACAAGATCAATTGGGGAGAGTTGGCTATAAGTGCCAAATGTATCGTTCCAATATCGTTCTCAACAAACGTCAAGGCATTCTGATTCAACTCCCCAAATCCAAGACTCCAAAGGCTAGTCGGATCAAGACCAATGCCTCGACTTTGTAGATGCCGGAAGCCCCATCCGGCAAAGAAGCCAATGAGTCCAAATGCAAATAACATCCTACTAGTAATTAGACTTGCTCGAATCCCGCAACATATAAATACTCACGAAGAAAAGAACAAAAGCCAGCGCTTCTTACTCACAGCAGAGCCCCAATGCCGTCTAGCCTTGCTGAAAGGTCTAGCAGTTCCCCTCCCATTCCAGAAGTCCCGCATCTCCCTTTTGTTCGCAAGACACATCCTCTCTGTAGTTGGATCCTCAGTATCCAGAAACGATGCAGCCGCATCTCCAACCGTAGCAAGGATTTGCTCAGCATCAAAACGAAACAACACCCAAATCATCATCAGGACCTTCAGCGCGTTAGACGCTACCACCACCAGCATAATCGTCATACTGAATTTGATCTCACAGACATCTGGCGTCCTCTCGCTGAGACAATATTCGATCGGATAATTGAAGACTTTCCATGACTTCGCTTTAGAGATATAGTCGTTTGGGACGCAGGTTAAGTGGCCGCCGTCTTGGAAATACTTGGAGCAGATCCACCAGTTGCTGTCCATAGCGATCCCTATGTCTGAACTTCTGTATTTCAGAATGGAATTGGTGTTGTTCTTGACGCTTGATACTAGAACAACGTTTCTTCTGGAGGGGACGAAGGCGTTGGAGTAGGCTTGGATGCAGTCTTTGTTCTCGAGGCGCTCCCATGATGATGCAGACTGCTGGATGTTTCCAAAGTAATCGTTGAAGGTACGTTCGAATTGCATGTTTTGGGCAGGAGTCAAGGTGCCGAGGCCGGTGAATTCGTCGTTGGGTGCGGTGGCTGTGAATACCGGTTCGGTGGCATTTGACTTGTAGTATTGTGGAACCCAAGGTCCAGTTAAATTAAAGGGAGCACCTGCGAGGAAGTCCTCTGTGACGATGGACCAATAGTAGTTGTTGGTAGAGAGAGAGGTGAAGACCAAGGAGTTGTACCTGAATCATTAGTTTTCCATCAGTCCGTTTTGGCATGACATTCCAGACTTACAAAAGATGAAACGGAGCCGAACTTATCCCCAATACTAAAACCACTAAGCCCTTTCGTTTTGAAACCCTCCTCAGATTCCCTAAGCTAAACACTCCAACTTGCAAGAACTTCCGTCGCTGATGCGCCTGATCTACCTCTTTTCTCGAAGGGGACGAGAACGCCGACATATACGCATTACTACCAGTCAGAAGCAGCGTCGACAAAATGTTGATTAAAAAGTGTAGCCATGTATTGAGGCTCTTGACCGAGCCGCAGTCGCCGTGACGAATCGTCCCATAACCGTCAGTGATTCCGTACTTCACATTCGCGTAGCCAAGCCAAGTAACATTGACCAGGAGGACTGCACAGGCGACGATAAGGAAAGCTTGCAGTGTTCGTTTTATCCCACCGAAATAACGTTTGGGAGAGATTAGTCGGCTGTTGATCCCAACCTCGGTGTAAGCTGCCTCGAGCTTTGACTGCGGCATACTTGACGACGTTGACGTGGATTGCATAGCAACCCATTGCGGCCTTTCGAGAGCAGCCATGTCGTTCATATGAAGCTGTTCGACAGAGCCCCGGGTTGAGAAGAGACGATCTTTTAAGAAGAGTGCCTGGGGAGACTGAAGGATCAATCCCTCGTATTATGTTACATTTGACTAGAGGTGCTGCTTCCCACGTGTTACACCGCATACGCATGTTAGCACCGCCACAGTATTGGACAGGCCCGCCAAATATGCAGCCAAGATCTTGAATCGGGCGACCAAGAGTTTTAGGGCTCCTTCAAGGCTGCGACAGAAGGCCTGATTCTTTTCTAAAGATTCAACAATTGATACAGAACTTCTACTATACATCAGATAAAAAAGTGATTATAGAATTTACCGGCAGGATAAGGGGAAGCGAGACACGCTAAGCGAAAACCCCTGACCCCCGGCTGGAGGCCAGGATCGCACTTCTATTCTCAATATCCCTCTCAATTCAGCATCAAACTTCTCACTCAGCAAGCGAAAACTTACCCCGCACTTCCCTCAGACCCCGCCACATGGAATTCGACGTCAACAATTCCCCCTTCCACAGCCTCCCCTCCCACAATAACATAATCCTGACACCACCCAATTACACCGACGGGCCCACCATCCTCTCAAGCCTCAACGACCCAAAAATCTACCGAAAGGCTGGGCTTCCATTCCCATACACGCTGTCAGATTGGGAGACCTGGTTTGAGAAGATTGAGAAAGCAGGGAGTGATACGTTTGTGGGGGGGGGGGGGGGGGGGGGGGGGGGGGGGGGGGGGGGGGGGGGGGGGGGGGGGGGGGGGGGGGGGGGGGGGGGGGGGGGAGTAAGAGGTTGAGGATGGAATGAGGGAAGGGAAAGAGGGGAGAGGATGGGAGCCCCCTTGTCGGTTATTAGGGAGGTTGATCTGATGGCCACGGTGGGGGAGGGGGACGGGAGTGTGCTTGGGATTGTGGATTTGAGGAGGAGGGAATTGATGGTGGAAGCGGAAGGTGTAAAAGAGAAGAAAAGTTCAGATGCCGAGAATGAGGCACTGGGAGGTGGAAGCGATGAGAAAGTTTGGGAGGATTGGAAATTGGGCTGTGAGTTTCCACTTTCTTGGTTATGAGTCACCACCACTGATCTTGTTTTCTTGCACATCTCTTATCCCATCACCTACTGTACTCTCTTCCCCTTTCTCAAACCCCCTCTAACCACAAAAGTCTACCCCACCCCCTCCCTCCCCCCCTCGCCACAAAGCCAATCCACCACACAAGCAACCTCCGCACAGCACTTCGACAGTTCCTAACTCCATACATCAACTTCCCATCCCCGACATCAGCATTTCTCGAACATAACAGCGCCAGCAGAAGCGAATTTGAGAAGAAGTGCTTTGCGCTATGGCCAGCTGCTGTAGAAGCTTGCGAGTTGGCTGATAGTATGCCGTAGCTGGAGGCTGGATTTCGAGGGGGGGTTGTGGGATGGCTACGACGACGATTCGAATAGTGACAGAACTGCGAAAGTTGATATGGAGAGACCTGGCGCGTTCAAAAGAACTTGGTTGCAGATTGGCATGGGGAGTTTGCAGCCCGGTGGTGATTGGGAATGACGGGTGAGGGGTTAGGGGACCGGGATGGCTTGCGAGGATGTGCTTATGAGGGGTAGGAGGTGAGGAAGGGGGGGTGGCCGCTTGTCGGGAGCAAGTGGATGAGACTACACCTTTTCATTCCCGTGCATCTTGTTGACGAATTTGGCGTGGAAGCTTGAAGAAATTTATCAACTAAACCTGCAGTTTGACCATAGAGCAACCGACTTCGCTTCACTGAGTTCAGAAATCTGATCATAGACTGAAAAGTACGCTCTAGTTCTCCCTCCTTTTCAAAGACTCCAAAACTAACTCCCCACACCCAAAAGCCTGCAACAATAGCTTTCTCACACGCCGACTCTCCAGTCGCCCTTCTAGCTTGGATCTACGAGAAACTAATAGCATGGTCTGACAACTACCCCTGGACAGAAGACGAGATCTTGACCTGGGTATCAATCTATTACTTCTCCACAGCGGGACCGAAAGCAAGCAGTTATCATTACTATAAGGCTTTGCATGGGAGTGTGATTACTGTCCCTGTTGTGCAGTCTTATATCGATGTCCCGCTCGGCTTGGCGGATTTTCTGATTGATATTGGGAATGCTCCTAAGTCTTGGTGGGGTAGGGACTTACTAAGTCTTAGACCTCGTAGGTCTAGGGGATTTATAATTACGAAGTTCTATATAAACGAAGTAATTTCTTAAGTAATAAAGCTTTATATTTAAATTATTACAGTAAGTTTACTATTACTTATAACGTTTTAATTCTTATTAAGAACTGAACTCTTGTGACTTCACTTTATAGTTAATATTAATTGACAAAGCTTGTGCGCCGCGTATTAGTTAGAACTTAGTAACGTTACACTTTAAGTACTTTACTTAAAGTATTATTACTTGACAAGATGGCCCTTAAGGAAACCACGTTTAAAGGGTCTGTGAAGAGAGAAGGTAGTGAAATAAGTACTAAGGATACTAAGGATGTCACGAAGCCTAAAGTACTTAAGGTCTAAATACTCGACACTTATTATAGACAACGAAGTAAACTCAAGTAGTTTATTTTTTAGTATAATATATACCTCGCCTTTAATAGTGACAAGTTCGATATTAAACCTTAGAAAGTCTTATAAATCGCCTTCTTCTTGTGAGACACAGCCGCCTACTAGATTAAACTAGCGTTAACTGACTACCTCTTGAATAACGTCGCCGGAAACTGTTTTATTATTATAGTTAAGAAAAGTAAAGTTATTTTGAAGATAGTCGCCGGATTTATTACTGTAATTAAAGGGTCTTTAAAGACTTTAATAAGACTAAATAGGCGGAAAAGTACTTGCTCGGCCTATATTAGTAAGGGACTATTTATAAGTATACCGCGGAATTTAACTGTTATACTCTGTGATTAGAGTGGACGGACAGAGGGTTAAGAGCCTAGTATTATAAAGGCTTCAAGGACTATATTAAGGACGAGCTCTCTTAAATACTAAAGACAACTACCTTAGACAGGCTAATTAAGAACTCAATCGAGATTAATAATTGTATCTAGGAGCGCTAGCGGGAACGCAAGGGATATTTTGCGCTAATTTAGTTCAGGCGACCTTAGTACTTTTAGTCGTAAGGAAAGAGATCCTAGAATTACTTGTAGAACCTTAATAATAAACAAAATTATGATAGTCTTATAGAAATAAATAAGGTAGAACGAAAAGGGACTAAGTAAATAAAGAAGTAGAAACGACAAGAGAAAGGACTATATTACACTTATAATAAAAGCGGATATCTCGCCTGAGATTACTCTTAAAAAAACAGGAAGGAAAACTTAAATAAAGAAATAAAAGGGAATTCGCGCTAATAAAAAGAAAGTTAAAACACTATAAAGTAGTAGTATTAGAACGTAGAGATACTAAAGAAGAATAAGCCGACGAAGTCTTCTTTAACGTTATAAACGACTTATGAACGTAAGAAGAAAAGTCGTTAGACTTATAATAAGAAAGTTAAGTAGAGGTTATAAAGGCCTGGCTTAAGAGTCTGGCTAGGAGTACTAATAGTGAGCTGAGTAGTACTTACGACAAGCTGCGCGCTTACCTCGAAATTTAGACACTTTAAAGCTATTATAACAAATAACGGATTTAGATATGTATAGGCCTAAAGCCTGACTTCGTAGAAATATATTGTACTTATGACGCGCCGACTTAAGGACTATTATGTGTCGTAGTCTATCGAGACACTACTATGATAGTATTCCAGGAAAACACAGGAGACGTGTGTGAACACTTAAGGCGTTATATAATTAACTTAAAAACACTAAAAGAGTCTTAAAAATATAGACAATTAAACGACTACTTAGAAGTTAAGTAGACTTAGGCCGTGATAGGAGAAGCTCGCTTAGAAGGACTGTGTTTCTAATAAAGAAGACTAAGACTATTTAAAAACCGCTATAATAAACAGATATAAGAAGATGTTATCTAAGGAAGAGTAGACTTCGAAGAGAATACGCCTTATACCTTAATTAGTTACGACTTAATACACGGCATCAGAAAGTAATTAGACGAGACTATAAGAAGGATTATTAAAGAACAGTAATATATCTTAGACGTACTTCTACCTTACTCGGGATTAGTAGCTACTAAAGAAAATAATTAATTAATTATATCTATTATAATGGCCGGTATTAAGATAAAGGCACTAATAGATTTAAGAGCTATAAGACGCTTTATAAACCCTAGCTTTGTTAAAAAACACGGCATTCTTACTTTACACTATCACCGCCCTTACCGCCTAAACCTATTAGATAATAAGGAGGCTAGCTAGGACGGCTAAGTTTAAGAAAAGACTTAAGGAATAGTAATAATTATATAAGATTATAAAGAAATTATTTACTTTAATCTCGTTAATATTAAGAGATATAATATAATATTAAGAACTTAGTAGCTAAGTAGTTATAACCTTAATATAAATTAGGCAACTAAAGAGGTTAGGTTCGACGACTATTAATAGTGACACAATTGACTAACTAACACAAGAGAGGCTAGCGCCGCCTCCTTAATAATAACGCTAATAGACTTAATTAGACAAGTCAGATTCTTAAATAAAAAGAACTTATAAGTCATCTTAGTTAAATAGATAATATACGAGATTAATTACTTATATTATATAAGAAGTTCGTGAGAATGTTTAAGGATTTATAGGACATAAGGGCTCTCCCTGAGTATTAGCCTTAAGATCACGAAACTAACTTTAAAAATAAGTTTATATTTATTATAGAAAAACTTCGTTATTATAATTACGTAGCTGTAAGGACGCTTAAAGAATACTAAGAGTTAAGAGTAAAGAAGGGATCGATTTAGAAGTCAAAATCGCTATACGCTATTAATATATTAATTATTAAGAAGTAAGGAGACTTAAAGGGAAGGCCATGTGGCGACTACTGTATGTTACGGTTCTGACCTGGCGTTTAATGCCTGAGGCTAATACGGCCGCATCACATGACCTACAACCTGTATATTAGTTCAGAGCTCCTCCTTTCGAGCTCTTCACCTTAGAATTCTAAGCATATACCGCCACCTTACTTTGCTAGCCTCCGGTCGTCACACTGTATAATTAATAATATAATTATATAGGACGTTTATCCTTTATTTAACGTATAATACTTGTGGGACAAGTTAGTTAAAGTAAGAATTTATATTAAACTAGACTAGTGTAACACATTTAATTTGATCTAAATTAAAGAAGGACACGAATGGAAGACCGCCTTTATATTACTTTTAGGCTTATAGGAATATACGGTGATGCCGTTTGGACTTACAAATACACTTACTATATATTAGAGGTAAAATAATGAGATCTTACGGGATTTTATTAATAAGTTCGCTATATATTACTTAGACAATATACTAGTTTACTCAGAGACCCTTAAGGAACACTAAGGACACGTTATTGTAGTTATAGAAGCCTTACTTATAAGAATACTAGCCATATGTAAGAGCTTAATGTAAATAACTGATGCGAGCCTTTGATACAAAGCTAATAACTTGATATAAAGCTAATAACCGATGCGAGCTCTTGATACAAAGCTAATAAAGCTAGTAACTGATGCGAAAGCTTAGTACTCAAAGTAGTTATATAGACCTAGAAATGCCCCCTCAATAGAATTATCATTCACACCATCATTCTCTATTTTACATTACTTAAAGTAAATTTTAGACTAAAGCTGTCAAAATGTGAATTCTTAGTTAAGTAAGTCACTTTCTTAGGCTATATTATACGCCTAGGACAGATGAATATTAACTTAGAGAAAATTAGAGTTATAAAAGAATAAAGGTCGCTAAAGAACGTCAAGGATATATAATCTTAGTTAAGATTTACTAACTTTTATTAATAATTTATTTAAGGTTATTTTAAGATTATAAAGCCTCTTACTAACTTGACTAAGAAGGGTATCCCCTTCGCCTAAGACGAGCGTTATAAGAAGGCGTTCCGGCAACTGTTACGACTTACGATGCGCCTCGTATTCTAACCGACACGGGCTCGTAGCATCGCTGGCTATGCGACGGCGCTAAGCCCGATAGGGAAGACTAAGTGGCGAGCCTATGACATATTAACGTAAATAGCACTCGACTACGTTAGGCCCTATTAAGAGGGTCCTTTATATATATATACTTAAGCCCTCCCTTATAGAGAGCTCTCTTTTCCTCCTTGTCTTTTCTTCTCGATTCTAAGCGTAACTAGAGGCCCAAATACACAGCTAGAGTCAACTCGCCGTATTAACCTCTTGCCAGCCGTAACAGCAACTTAAAACAAAATTCACGAGGGAACTAATACTCTATAGTTTCGATAAAGAGAAGGGAAGTATTATCGAAACCAACGCCTTAGACACTTATATTAGCGCCGTACACTTGTAAAGGGACGACTAAGGACGGCTATATCTAGTAGCTTATTACTTAAAGAAGATGTCTTTAGCTAAGTAGAATTATAATATTTATAAGAAAGAACTTATAGTAATTATTAAAGTACTTAAATATTAAAAGATCTACTTATAAGGAGCTAAGTTCCCTGCTATTATTTATATTAATTATATAAATCTCTAAACTTTTATAATTACTAAGGTCCTTAATAATCGAAGGTTGGCTAAATAGTTAGAGGAAGTTGCCTCTTTTGACTTAGTTATTTAATATATTTAAAGGAAGAATAATATAAGAGTAGATGCGTTAAGTAGATTGTTTAAGTATAAAAACGACAAGGTCTATAACGAGACTGCCTTATTAAAACAACTAAATAATGGAGAAATAGTACTTAATATCTAAGAAGTCGCTGTTATTAAGTAGGACTTTAATAGTCCTTAGTATAATATACTTAAAGAAGCCTAGAAGAAAGACAAGTTATTACTAGACTAAACTAAGGAACTAATTAATAAGAATATTATAAAAAATAGAATTATGTGAGTTAATAGGAAAATCTAGCTTCTATTAAGCTTAACGAAGGTATATATTAAAGAATAACACGGACTTCTCGTGTATAATTATTAAGGGATATATTAGACGTATCTTAGGATCTTAAGGAACTATTAAGGCGATAGACTTTATGTCTTAGTTAAGAAGGTAGTTATTAACTATGATGCTTGTATTAAGAATAAGCCTTCCCGGCACGCTCCTTATAAGTAAATACTTATAATACTAATATTACTAAAATCTTAGAGATTTATATCGTGGGACTTTATAAGGCCGTTGGTACTATTAAAGGACTTAGTCACGGGAGTTAACTACGACATAATACTCGTTATTATAGAAAGACTTACTAAGTACATGATTTTAGTATTAGTTAAGTCTACTTTTACGGCCGAAAACTTAGTACAAGTATACTTTAAAGAGGTAATCTCTAAATATAGAGTACTTAAAGAAATTGTGTTAAATTGAGACAAGTTATTTATATTAAAGTTCTAGAAAGCTCTGATAGCCTTCTTAAGAATTAACTAGAAGTTCTTAATAGTATTCTATTCTTAAACTAATAAAGAAAATAAACAAATGAACTAAGTAGTTGAGGCATACTTGCGCTGTTATATTAATTACTAGTAAAATAATTAAGTAAGACTGTTACTATTAGTAAAGTTCGCCTATAATAGCTCGACCACGGAAATAACGAAGGTTATACTTTTCTTTGTGAATTATAATTATAAACTTGTCGCTTATAAAGAACTTAACGTTATTATTAAGAATAATAATATAACTCGTATTTAAGTTTAAAAGATTTAAGACCTTTATAAGGAATTAGTTAAAGAACTCTAGTTTATAGCGAAGAACGCGTACTATTATAATAAGACACGTAATTAGGAGCTAACGTTATAAGAGGGGAATAAGGTTTATCTTTTATAAAAAAAACTTTAATACTAAGCGACTAAGTAACAAGTTAAATTATAAAAAACTAAGACTATTTAAGATTAAACAAGTCAAGGGACTATTAAATTATAAACTCTAGTTATTAATTATAAACTCTAGTTATTAATTATAATAAAGAAGATATTCTTAGTATTTTATATATCTTTATTAAAAAAAAGTATTACTAAGAGCACTACCTGCTCTAAAAATAATCGTTAAGCCGGTGAATTTACTCGAAGAGTACGAGGTAAAAGAACTACTAAACTGTTAGTATAAATAAGGCGCCGTAAGATATTTAATAAAGTAAAAGAATTACTTATTATTAGAAAACATATAAGAACTTAAGTTAAACCTTCATTACTTAAAGTTACTGTCACGGCACATGGCTAGCGGCACCTACTACGCGAGCCCACTGAACAGCCAGGTGCGCTTCCTACACACCTACTGCTAGCTAAACCTACCTACCTTACTTTAAATAGCGAACCTTTCCCCCTCAACTTGGAGGGGAGAGCACTTCTCAATCAATTTTCTGCTCCCCACTACTTCACTAATTCTTACTTCTTTACCCCTTTAGTATTCTACGTGATAGTTACTTATTAGTTTCTATTAATAAAACTTAGCTCTATTTAGAGGGGGTCCGCTAAGTCGAAGGAGAGGTTTATTGTCAAGTTGGGGGGGGGGGGCGCCAGTGGGGTCGACAGAACTAAGACATTTTATATTTATTAACTTAATAATTTTCTATGCCTTCTTTACCTTTTTTTTCTCTTCTTTTTTCTTTTCTTTTACTTTAACTTTATTTAACTTGTCTAAAGTCTTTAAGCCACGTTATAATAACTCTAAAGCCCGCTTATAAAGGAACTATTTTTGTTTCTAGAGACGTAATAACTTAGACGTTATCTTTATCTCCTCTTAGTCTAGACGCTCTTACTCTCGTAGTACGCTCGTTAAGTCCGAGGACGAGGGTCCTCGAATATTATATTTTTGTCTACAACAGACACACTTACTATAATAAGTAAAACTTCCTTTTAATATAATATACTTGCGAGCGTTACACTTATAGTAAAAACAATAGGCTATAATAATTCCTTAGGATTTAATTAATAAAGATAACTTAATCCGCTCGCGATATTTCTTGGAACGTTCGAGTGATATAATAGAAGAAGAAGACGGCTATAAGCCGACGTCGATATTTCCTTTAGTATACTTAAGCGTAAGGACACGCTAATAATAAAAGGGGGATAGTATTACGATTTAAAGGATCACGTGTGTCTTGGCCTTAAGGCTTAGTAGCCTTATTATATAGAGAAGCCAAGACAAGGATAAAATTACGGGAACTAAGAGTCACGTGACAGACCTTAAGGGACTTATTAAGTCTTAGACCTCGTAAGTTTAAGAGATTTATAATTACGAAGTTCTATATAAACGAAGTAGTTTCTTAAGTAATAGAATTTTATATTTAAATTATTATAATAAGTTTACTTTTAAGTTTATTATTACTTATAACGGCTTAATTCTTATTAAGAACTAAACTCTTGTGACTTTACTTTATAGTTGATATTAACTGACGAAGCTCGTGTGCCGCGTACTAGTCAGAACCTAGTAACGTTACACTTAGTTCTCGGAATTGAACCTTATTTATTAAGTGTATCTTTGTAATAAGTAGGAAAACGACTCCACTTATAATATATGTGAAATTTGCAGATCAATATGAGGAAACGACACGTGATTTGAAGTGATTATTGAATTGCTTGAGTTGCGACTACCTAAGAGCTTAAGGCATTATATATACACTGTAATAGGCTTACTAAAACCTTCTAAAGTTGATTACAAATTATTTTGATTTGTAATAACTCTTAGAATCGTCTAGAAAAGAAAGGTCATGTGACCGGATAAGCGAATGTTCTAGAAACCGGCAGGAGGCACTGATTACAAATCAATAATATATAAGGGAAAATCGGTTTAAAAATAATAGTTTCTAGCGGATTTTAACGAATTTAAGTCTTAGTAATTTACAGTAACAGAGAATAGGTAGACAGATAATACTACTGTATTAGAATAGCTAGAAAAAGTCTTTATTCCTTAAACGTAATTACGTAACGGAAAACCCCGATTATGAATCTTAGACGGCTATAAAAGTCATAAGATTACGGAATTCATATAGAAGTGCTTAGAATATAATATATTTGTATTGTTTTTACTTACATATACGTCACACATCTTATAACCTTTGGATTTATTTATTTTCTCTTCTTTTAAAGTATCTTACCGGAAATATTTTAATTTATTAGCATCTTTTACTGATTTTATATTAATTAGTAAGCGCAACTTTTTAATATGCTATTATAAAGCAAGCTAAGAGAGCTTAACGGCTATAAATATTAAAGCTGGTTGAAAGCTACTAGCTTATAGCTAGTAAGTATAACAAAACTATTAATAAGCCGATTACTATTAGAGAATAGTAATTAAAAGCTAGAAACTAGTGTTTCTAAGGACCTTTAGACTATTAAGGAAGTGGAGGAATCATTAATTATTTAGTTTACGCGAAAGGCAAATAAAGAATTCAGGTTACAACTTAATACTTTGTTTAAATTATTATATAATAATATTCTAACACGTCGATTACTCTTTAATAAAGTTATTAAAGCTTTTAATTAAAAGGGCTTCGTATTAAGACAGGCAGAGCTAAAGATATAATAATTAGAAGCTAAATTAGATTAATTACAAGTACAGAAAAAACGGAAAGTGCAAACTAGTCTAAATTCCAAGTTTACAGATATTTAGGCTATTTAAAGAGCTTAAATTGCAACTAGAGATTAAGAAATTGTACTTATTGATTCAGATTCAGTAGGAGATTCTAATACTATAGAAGATTGTATAGAAATTAAAGCGTTGTAAAATAATTAAGTGTTGTTATAGGTGGTGGTAAAATTATAGGGTGTCCGGAATGGTGGGGTGGGGACTTAAGTGGATCATTAAACTACTCGCATATTCTAGTTTTTGAATGTGTGTATCGTCCTGAATTATAGCGTTACTCTAATTCCGTCAGTAGGTTTACTCTCGGAGTGTTTACTATCGTCAATTCTCTTATCACTTAATATCATTCGCTTTCGAAATGTCACTCTCTTACTATAGAGTTAACATATGACACAAGGTTGGAGAAATCTCAAATTACTCTTTATAGTAACCCAAGGCGCGCGCGGGGAGACAGCGTGGATGGAAGTCGGCACTGGCTTCCACAACAAATCACGGGATACTTCACCATAAAAGAAGGAACCTATGTAAGCGAAGGGTACTAGGAATATTATGATTAAACTAACTATTACACCAATCCCATTAGATAAGACATAGGTTATGCAAATGATCTCTAGTTTGGTTGATATATCGGAAACTGTAGTTGTCGGATACCACTGTAGTTCTTTAGGGCGGGAGATGGACGATATGAAGGTCAGACGGTCCTCTAGTCACTAGATTACTTTGTAAGGCACCAGGCCTTGGAGTACCACTGATTCTGGGCTTTTGGTCTGGTTTCTCTGCCATAGTTCTAAGAGGGAGCTCTAAAATGGAGATGTAAGCGTCTGGAGCTCGCATGCTACTGCGTCTAAGTTCAGGAACTGCTGCTTCAAGATGTACAGTAGTTATAGTTATAATATAATAACAATTGACTCTTAACCTTCTCACCACGACGTAATTGGTGCGAAAATAATTCGGTTATCATAAGATTTTATTTGCCTAAACTACTAATAATAATATACCAATCTTCTAGTAATAAGAAAGCCAACTTCAAATTTATCATATCTCTAATAACTTCAGTTACCAAATGAGCATTGAACTATAATAAGAGGCTGTGGTAGCGCCACAGCAAATATCACCCCAGAATCGTCAATTAGCCCACCATCTAAGACAAGGTTCTAAATTGCGCCTTGAAATTCGCAATTCATAATAAGAAACCAGGCCAAGAGATCGAAGAGATATTCAACATCGGATTATTACCAGCTTTAATACTGCGAGTTAATTTGAGAGAACCTAAACTAGGGGAGAAGACAAACTATCGCTAATATAATGTTGCATATTGTTGAATGATACACTAAAGCTATTGCTAGCACTTATAGCATCATATGCGGTAACTTTTACAACCAAGGCTAAGCTGCAAATGTCTTAGCGATGAGAAACGCCGGACGTTACAGCGATAGCACTAAAAAAAATGAAAGATAAAAGTTACGGCACTACAAATAATGCTTTTCATTTAGTTGTGAGAGCAACTTCCTGCGAGGATCGAAAATGTGAAGCGTTGGCCAGTATAGGAAATCATAGTATTTCAAGTATCTTTCTAAAGCTATGAATACGTCGAAGTTTAGCAAAATATCCGGCAAGCTATTTGAGGCAATATATATTTATAAATATATATTCCAAAATACAATACTATAACATATATTACAATATTGCTACAAGTCTTTTGAATATTACTTATGATTCTTTATATTATAAGTCAGACTATTACTATTTAATAACCTGCTTATACAATACTAATGCATTTTAAATCACTTTTATTCAAGTCCCGAAAATAATAAAGACAAATTTTCTTCTTATATAATATAAGGCAAGCTTCAAGCCCGTTTGATATACGAAAGTTTCTAACATAAGAATTTGTCATGAAATATCATACTTGTTACGGCTAGCCTCAGGTTAATACGATGGCACTCCTTGAAAAGGTAAGAGAGTACTAAACTTATATTTGGACCTAAGGGTACACTTAGTATTTAGAAGAAAAGACGAGGAAAGAAGAACTGCGTAGCTAGCTCTAATTCCTATCTTTATATTCCGTAAGAACCAGGGATACGCTAGTCCCGATTTGGCCTACTAAGTCGCATGTCGTATGCGATATCGTATGCGACATTCACCTTTCCCCTTAACCCGTGACTTCTATACCGTAACAATACTATATAACCTAATTTTCAAAGAATCTGAAATCATCACCAATATCAAAGTACCACATCTTAAAGTATTATTACTACCTCTTATCCAATATATACATAACTACCAAAAAAGCACTACACTATCTATAACTATTTCTACCGCTATTTAAGTAAAACCCTCTTTGCTTTATAACTTTTCAAAAGCATTTATAAATAACATCGCTTACCAGTTCCCAAAACAAAGCCAGCTAAGCCCACAAAAACGTTATCAAAACTCTCGAGATAAGGTTTACTTATCACTTGAGCAATATAATCCAAGGTTAGTTAATAAAATACTATCCTAAATAATACCTTAGTGACTCTAATAAAGCTTTAGTTTTTATGTGAACGGGATAACCTTTTCGACTAATAACCTTAATTATCCTCTACTACTAAATAGAGAAAAACAAGGCTCAAAGTTTTAGTACGAATTAATAACTTTCTATTACTATTAGATTATCAATAGAAGTTTGGAGTACTGCTTAATAATAGTAATATAATAGAAGGAAAAGGGAAGAAGAAGATAGTAACTTTAAAAGAAAGCAATAACAATGAAATCTTCAATAAGCTCTCGAGTTTTAACGGTAGCGATTCCAACTAAAGGCCAATTGCCAATAATCAATCGGAACAATTAGGTTACCCAGAATCGTGAGTGGGATATAAATGTTTTCTACGACTACGTACCCGAAATAGGAAGTAGCAGCCCGATCCCGCCCGTCCTTATACAAGCTATAAAGCGGTGGAAGAGTCGTAAATCAGCGAATCAATTTGAACTCTTTAGCTACGCCATCGCGTGTTTAATTTCTGCCAACTTTGTTCCTGCCTTACTTTAAGCTTTCGTGTGCAGACACTCTCGCGTTCAACTAGCTCCGATTTGAAAATAACCCAATGCGCGATCTGCTATAGTAGCTAGCGTATGGGTTATTATACTAATATTATACGCCGTGAGATTTTACTATGCGGCAGCTCGAGCTTTTTATGTAATTAATACATTAATATAAGTTTCTTAAGAGCTCTTGTTAAGATTAATAAGCGCTACAATTTGACAAAAGAATTATTAGAATCACATTGTTAGAAGTGAAGTTTTGAAGAAAAGAAATTCACGATATATTCAAAGATTTATTTTCTTACTTATAACTTTTTATTTTATTAATAACTTAATATTAGTTTCGTAAATGCACTGATAGAGATTAATACGTGAAAATAAGAGATTTGGTGTGAATAATAATTCTATTGTAGAGGGGATTTCTAGGTCTATATAACTACTTTAGCTTATCACATGTATATTCGCTTATATAGCCTAATTAGGCTTTTACTTGCAAGCCGTAAGGTAAAACCGGAATTTAAAGCTTTCGTAAGGCAAAACCGGAAATCAAGGCTTCCGGTGGTTTGAGAAGTAAAGCCTAGAGCTTCGTACAACCACTGTGTTAGCCTAGGAAAGCCGTGTATCAGAAGCCTTGGATTCCTGGCTGTAACCTGTGGAAGTCGGAGCTTTGTATCAGACGTATATAACTTGTTTCAAGTTATTTCCGGCTTATTTAAGCCTAAAATAAGTATATAAGCGAGTTTAAGCGAGGTAGTTAAGTTGTATATTTAATATAATCTTATAATACAGACTGTAAGTATAATTAAAAACTCTATAGAATAAATAATAATTACTAAAGTTAACTATTTTTAGTTTAACGTATTTTGTTTCTTTACTAACGCTTTCAAGATATCTAATCGATTTCGATTAAAAAAAAAACCTCTTCTTCTTTACACTACTTCGGCTGTCTTGGCACTCACTCTCTTCCTTGTATCACTTAATCAAAAGGTGTTTTTGTGACGATTGCACTCTAGACAGGTAATATCAAGATAGTACTCTCATTCTTAGGACAATAAATACAGAAGAAGGACAGCTATAGTTATAGCTGACCCCTATATCCTCAAAGCTAAAACACTAGCCCCTAAACACGTGACGTTAGCACTAAGACCGTTACATCACCCCCCCCCCCCCCCCCCCCCCCCCCCCCCCGCCCCCCTCCCCCTCTTTGGGTTAAAGAAAAACCCCCCCCCCCCCCCCCCCCCCCCCCCCCCCCCCCCTCTTAAAAAGCTCGTCTCGAGCGCTTAAGTATGAAAAATATTCCTTTGCCAAGTATCTGGATAGTCTGGATCGTCCGAGTCTAAGTCGTTGTCGTAGGCGCTATTGTCTAGAGTAGCAATAGTAACTTTGCCGGTACTATTAATGTATAGTCTTAACTTGTAGTCTTTGACTTAATAGCCTAGAAGTCTGTATCGTATACACAAACTATTAGCCCTAAATTATTGCCTAAGCTCTAAGAAGACTAAGCGAGCGCGTGGGGCGGCGGTAGTATTAATTACTCTAATAGTTACAGCGTTAACGTCTATTAGCTCTCTGTGCTAATAGTTATTAGCGTTATAGTATAAAGAGGAAGAAGGGTTATAAAGAATAGACGGGGCAGAGTTAAAAGAACGGCCGGCTAATTATTATATAATTCATATAAAATCAAAGTACTTACAAAGAAGGTTTAACTGCTAAGTAAGCCGATTGTGTAGTATAGAATTCAAGCTGTTCTAGAACGCGGAGATCTTATTAACGTTTGGCCAGTCTTGACCTCGAGCCTCGTATAGGACTCGTTTAAACTTAGCTATATAGGCATAGAAAAAGTCGGTGCCTTGTTTAAGGGCATATAGCTTGTCCTCCGCTTCCTATACCTTATTCGGGTTGTCATAGACACGCGTAAGTTAGTCGAGTATTGTATTGTAGTTATAAGACGACTCGTCGGCTTAGGAGAGTTAAGGTAAGACTATTACTTAAACGTGGCTGTCGAGGTTGAGGTACACGTAATAGAATTACGTTATAGAGTCCTTAATAACTTCGCCGTCTACTTGTAGCTTTGCCTTAATCGAGGGAAGCCACGTATTGTACTTATAGGCTTGTCCGTTGAATTTTTTAGGGTCGGGTAGAGAGGGTTTCGGTTTTAAAGGGGTACGAGTCGTAATAACTATTCGGAGGAAGGTAATCTCGTCGCGCTAGCGCTATAGCTCTACTTGTAAGTCTATAATAGTAGCCTGAATTTAGAGTTGATTTATTAGCTAAGAGTAAAAAGAGAGATAAAAAAAAACGTGTACGTATAGTTTCAAATAAGCCTAACAAGCTTAATCGTAGTAATCGTGAAAGCGTGAAACGTGAGACGTAGCTTAAAGTAAAATATAAGCATAAACCTAGGACTTAGGGTACTTAGTCTCAACTAAGGATCTATTATAATATGACGATTACACTCTAGACAGGTAATATTAAGACAGTACTCTTATTCTTAGGACAATAAATACAGAAGAAGGACAGCTATAGCTATAGCTGACCCCTATATCCTTAAAGCTGAAACACTAGCCCCTAAACACGTGACGTCAGCACTAAGACCGTTACAGTTTTCAATTCTTTTGTTTTATTATAATAATAATTAATTATTAATTATCGTTTTCGTGGCGATAATTAATAAATAAAATGAGTGCCCTAAGATGTCGTGCAAAAGGTCTCTCTTTAATCGACGGCCGGCATAGCTCTTCTAGTGGCTGTAACGTGGTGGCAAAAGTGTCTGATTTCTAGGAAAGGCTCTATACGCAACTGCCCCTATATATGGCCGCTTATATAAGCGTGGTAGGCACGTGCGCATACTTATATTGCACGACATAAGAGATATATCCTTTAATCCTTCTAAAGATATAACTAATGATTTATTTAATACATATCGAGAAACTGGTGAGTTTAACGCTAAGAAAGCTTTTTTAAGTATAAAGAGCTAGCGTTTCTTTCTTATTATTTTAATTTTCAGCTTATTTTATGTTCTATTTGTAATTATATTATTAACGGCTTTGAAACTCATTTAAAACAAAAGCATTTGATTTTCCTAAGAAACAAAGGCTCAAATAATTAAGAAAGCTTTAATTATTCTAAGTACTTTAAAAATTAGTAAAATTAACGTTAGTCTACGTCTTATTACTAAGTTTTCTATAAAGTATAATTTAGTCCCTTTTCTTGAGGTTTAAAATTCATAATAACTATAATAAATTATTTAAATATCAAGTAAATACTTGTTTTATTATTAAGGCTAGTAAAAAAAATCGAAAGACATATTAAAAACGATTATGAGAATGTTTTAAACTTAAATAACTAAATTAACTATTATTACTCTTTAATAAATAAACAAGCCCTTAAAAATAATAAATTTTATTTTGAAATTAAATCAAAAGATAAAGAAGTTATTACAAGTAGTAATACTTTCGATAATTTATCTAATAATTTAATCAAAGAGTCAAATGAAATTACACGAGCAAAAGAGGCCTTTTAATTAAAACAAAGTTCAAAAAGAGACTCAATTTTATTTGGATTTTAATTCGTTTAAAATTAGTCTTAACGATTATTTGTTTAATTTTCAGGCCAAACCTCGTTATCTAGAATTCATACAAAATTATAACCCTATGGATTTGATTAATATTTATCGGCCTCTTAACGATTCTAAAGAAATTATTATATATATAATTAATAACTTACAAGGATTATTATATTTAACTTTGAAAAAAGCTATAAACGTAATAAGATACGCTCTTTAATTATATTAAACTTAATATATTTAATTAGCAGACAAATCGGTCAAATGGTTTTGGGGTTATTTAAGGTGATAAGAGAAGTAAGATAGGTGAAGGCGGGGTTCTTGAAATGTTGGTACGGCACGCTTAAAAACTCGTGATTAAAACACGTCATAACTATAGCTGTAAGCGGAAAATTCCTCTAGCGGCAGTCCTTCAGCCACAGACTCAGCCTCAATTCATCAATTCACCTACGAACGTGACGTGTGAACCACCTCGTATAAACTTAGCACCCGCAATCTTCGACACCATCGAGACTTTGCGACTCTTATAAGTTTTTTTTAACTAACGCTTGAGAGATACAATCGTCTACCTCCCAACGTTAGACATCCATCTCTTTCCCACCCCCCCCCCCCCAACTACCCCGTCATTTACCCCGCCAAGCAGAATGTTTCATCTCAAAAGCTCTTTGCCGCCCTCTGAGAAGCCCGAGAAAGAAATAGAACCTGCAGCACCTACGAATTCAGCCTTCAAAACGACATTCGCATCTATATCCCTTTACAAAGGCGATTGTATCCACATCCTACAGTTCTCCCAAAAAGATATCGATATGCTACAGGAGTCATAAAGCAGTCGTGGGTTAAGGGCATTCAGAAGGAGCACCTCTTCCACTCTTCGTGCTACAAATTCAAGCTTCGCGGTAATCCATAGAACTCCTTGGCCTAGACCGGCAGCGAATCTATTCCTTCTCGAATCCTCATGCGAGAGATCTTCGCCTACCTTTCTCAGTGGGCTAGATTCTCTATACAAGTAAGAATAGTACCTTGATTTTTCGCCAGCAGCAGACATCACCTCCTGAGTGCAACTAGAGTAGTATTACCGTTCATGAGAAAGATAGGCTGCGATTGATTGGCGCAAGCACGGAATTGATAGCGTTGTTTCGGGACATGCTGAAGAG
Organism: Leptodontidium sp. 2 PMI_412; assembly: GCA_021432625.1. NCBI lineage: Eukaryota > Fungi > Ascomycota > Leotiomycetes > Helotiales > Leptodontidiaceae > Leptodontidium > Leptodontidium sp. 2 PMI_412. Next base: position 79,552 of record MU270522.1, read on the forward strand.
CATGAGTTCATTCTAGACTATTAACCCATGCAACAATACTATCCAAATCAAAACGATCAGCAAACGAGTTGACTTCATGTTGACTACACTGTAAACAAATACAAGGACGATTTTGTTTTTGAGCGTTGACCTCTGCCTGTCGTTCTTTGATCGAATCGCTGTCGGATAGATCGTTATCTGATACATTATCGATGTCGTCCTCGGCTACGTCAGAGTCCGAATTGTCGTTGATTGGAGGTCCATCGTTTTCAAATGCAGTGGCCTAGTCAGGAGGAGGCAGGGTGCAAACTTCTTCCTCTGTTAGCTGTCGATTCGGCACCGATTTCTCAGCTGCTCGCTCAATAACATAAGGAATATCGCGGCGGAGTCTGTCAGTAAAGGCCGTTAGTGACATATGATTATCGACTTGTGTGAGATTACGACGCAAGGTTCGATAAGTAGCGCGTTGATCTGAATAACCCTCCGAAGAGCAGCCGTTGAAACGAAGAAGTTGCTTTCCAAGCTCGTATAGAATGTTAACTTCTGACTCACTGGAATTCGGTTCTCTGCTTGCGGCTCGTTACTGTCTTCGGCGCTCTTGACGAGAAAGTGGCAATCGATGAGCTCTCTGCTCATTTAAAATCTCAGGATCAGGCTCGATGTTTTCTTCGTACATTGGATTATGATCTTGTGGCTGAGTTGCCATAGATTATTTTAGATCTGCCTATAATTACTGTTCGATTTCTAATCGAGTAGGCTCTGAATCGTGACTGTTTTGTTGAGAGACTTCATCTGAAAGACTGTTGCTTCGACGACGGCTACTGCCGTTACTTTATAAAGAAGAAGCATGAGAATTGACAGAAGATAGTGATTGGCGAGATGTAAGAGACTGTCCAGTCTGTTCAGAGTTCAAGTCTTGAGCTTTCCAATATATCTTCGTTACTAGATCGTAAGTATGTCTAGGCGACGACGATTCGAGGTCGAATGAGGATCTGTTCGAGTGTATTTCTTCGTCGAGAAGAGGATTGTCCATAGAGAAGTCGTTATCAAATGTATTATTGTTATTCTGTTCCTCGTCGTATTCCCCATGACTATTTGCTTCGTCATCTTCCTCTATATGCTGTTTATTATGTATGGATACTTGAGACGAATTGTTTGTTTGTCGTACTCGTTCGCGTTCTAATTCGTCTTTTGAAACATTACATAGATCACTGTATGGAGAAACGGTTCGAGAGGGAAGAGTTCTGCTAGGCAGAGTATAATAAGTTGAGAAGATGTTGCTTTTGTCTAAATATCAGTCAGTTTCTGAACCGATATAGATTTGATAACAATTACCATATGAAACAGTCTCGGGGGTCTTAGAAATTGTTGTCTGAAGAGATTCGGGAGAAGTGGAGTTTTGTAAAGAAGTTGCAAGTATTGCTGTAGAAAGAGTATTGAATTCGAAAGAGACTGATCGTAGAGAAGTCGAAGATTGTTGTAAAGTACGAATTGGAAAGGACTGAATTGTATAACGAGGCTTGTGTGCGGGGATATTAACCGGAGGTGGGGTAGCAAATTTTCGGGTGGTTGGTTGAGGGGGTTACTGGATTGAAGAGGTAGGTATTGGAATCCGACTCGGCGGCGAAATGCTGGCTGTTTGTTTGCGAATAGTCCTTGATTGTTGTTCGAAATTTATTGTATTTGCTGAAGATTCGGGAATAAGTTGAGAAAAAGTTGAAGAAGATTTTTGAGTAGCTTCTGGAGTAAGGGGAAGAACGGATTTTGGTCGAGCAATGTTGTTTTGCAAAGTGGCAAGAGAATGATGACGAATTGGCGACGAAACGTGAGCGAGCTGTGAATGAATGCTTGCAGACTCTTTATGAATAGATTCGGGTATGTGTAGAAGTTTGGGATCGATCTGCGACGGGTCGGGTGTTAATTGTGGTTGCAAAATCGGGGGCGATGTTGATGCAGTATTACGAGCGCTTCGAGTTCCAGATCGAGTTGCAATCGGTTCTCTATCGAATCGTGCAGTATTTGCTGTTTGAGCTTGTTCGAGTTCATGTTGATTAAGTAAGGAGAATTCGACGGAAGGAATAAGAGTTGACTGAGTGTTGATATTGGAAGAAGGTGGTTGTGAAGAAGATAATAACGAGGAATATCGTATACTTATTCCTTTTTTTATGACGATATCTAAGTTGAGCCGCACTCTTTACAGCTCGTAATTCTTCTGCAGTGTGATATTTTTTTAGGCGCATATTAAATAATATAGATAAATATATTAGATAAATAAAACAAGCAAGATTTTGTTGTTATAATAATTAAAAACAAATAAACAACGGATTTGTTAGTAGTTTATTTTCTAATAATTACTAAATTTTTGATTCCGATAACTAATAACGATATGGCTTAAATCACCTGATGTCGATTAATATATTGCTATTAAATGAATAAGTATATAATTTCGAAACTTGATCGAATAGAAAGTTAAAAGATAATCAATTAAAACAGAATCGAAGTTTAGTTGATTTTATTTGATCTCTATTTTATTAATCTAAATAATATAATGGCCCTGTCTCTCCACTATCCCACAAGGTCTATTACATAATATAGATTAATAGAATTTAATCAAATAAAATAAACCACTTCAATTCTATTTTATTTATTAATAATATATAACTTTAAATAAATAAATGAAAATTTAATATTCTATTAACTTATGAACTAATAATAATACGATGTCAAAACGAGAACGAATCGATTACAAATTCATCACATAATATAAATAAATAAAATTTATATAAACAAAAATATATTAATTAAATTCTAACACAATTACATTTACTTTTCAAATTATTAATTAATAAAAGATATTAAATAATTGATTTCAGAGCTTTTACTAATCGATTTTTACTTTAATCGGTCGCGAAACGATGTTAATTTGTAATAGGGTCAGTTGCGAATTCGAGAAATTTTGAGGCCGTCTCGCTTAAGTGGCCGTCTCAACCATACTTGACTCAGGCGACTCAGTCAAGTTAAGCGGGTCAGATAAGCCGTCAAGTCCTCCATAATCATAATTTGTCCTAGAACAGGGTATATAATTTAGAAGATCGTGTGATTAGATCCCTTCATACTAGAGAAGTTCGCGGGGCGTCGGAGGTCTTACTAGGGGGTGAAAAATAACTTGAGACATCGCATTCTGGATATCTTTTCCTGCTTATAGTACTGAACTTAATATAGGAATCTCCTTGTCTAAAGTAGAGCTAATCTCAGCCTCATTCAATCGGGATTCTGCGATTCTGAGGTCGTCAAGACTAGCTATACAAACAGAGTCCGCTAATAATTAGTCTTTCATCTACTGAAAGGTATGACACATGGGAACAACGTAAGCTTCGCCAAAGTCGTCTATAGCCACGATATGGCCGTATACTTCATAGCTTGACACATCTCTGACCCATGCCCCATAATCACCCTGTTTTAACGCTTGACAATATTAGTATGTTACGGTCATTCTTGGGTTTATATAAGTCAAAGGCTATTTCACTCACCGAATCCATCGTACAGCTTCAAAGAAAATGTTTTGACTAGCCTTTTCCCCGGGAAAAGCATGAAGTAGGAGTAGTGAGTCGATAACACTCCGAAAGTTCACCCACTGAAGCCTCCAGAGACGACGACAGCCTTTTTTGATGGGGTGGCCTGCAATGTACTGTATACTTTGTCTCTTTTTGTATAGAGAACGCAAGTAGTCACCCGGGGGGTTATCAATGGTGGCAAGCGCCCAGTCAAGATTTGACCCGTCCTTAGACGAATTACTCGAAACAATATAAAAACTCCCTAACTTCGAGCATGACAATGAGTCCGATTGGATCTCTTCGCTTGCTTTCCTCGCCTCCAACCGGGATATAACATCTGAGCCAAATTCAGTTCCAAAAAGTTCCGGTCCACGATGCTCCCCTATTGCAACTCGTTTACCCTCGCCATTATATTGTTCATCTTGATGCTCCTCCTCTTTGTCCTCTTCCTCATCCTCGGCATCGTTGAATTCGTCATCTGAGTCAGTATCATCTTGCGCAATAACGTGACCGGCAGTCATTCCATATATCAGAACTGACTTATCTGATCTTGTCACCTCCACTAGGCCACCGATCGTGGCCATGCACTCGTCCCCACCAGACTGCTCGATTTTTATGGCAATGCTGTCAATTGCAGAAGATTGCTTCCAGCATTTGCCAGAGCACCAATAGACATAGGCCACTCCAAAAAAGTGCAATTGGTCTAGGTGGTCTTTCGGGAACGATGACTTCAAGGGTAGGCATTGAAGGGTCAGGATTGAAAGGTTGATATTCGGCCCTGACGTTCTTCTTGGCGAAGAACTTTCTCGCACTATTCGAGACTTCTTTGTCACAGAGAACGACAATCCACGGTTTCGAGTCCTCTTCGCGGGTTCCAAGAACCTTAAGTTTGATTGAACAGGCTCAGACTTTGTTCTTCGGTTTAGTTTCGCTAAATGTTTGCTGAGAGGTCTTGATGATAACTCCATCAAGTCGTTGAACCGATTCCAGGTCAGCTCTGGAATTGCCTTGTCGAACTCCATCAAAGTTGTTTTCTGTGGCCATACCAGTCCTCGAGACGGGATTTTTCCATTCGTGAAGCAATCGTTCTTGGGACTTTCATCTGTGAATTCGCAATCGCTTGATGGTGTTCCGCTGCTTGTCACAGATGCATAACCCGAATCCCTGCCGTCAGACTGCTCAACTTCGAGTGGTGAGACGATACTACTTCTGCGCCGGCGGACTGACAAAGTTTGCTTCTCAGCCTCGCCTGGCTTGGGGGTAGTATCAGCGCTCGAGTCCACGGGAGTTTCTGCCATTCTTTTTACTACAGGTAGAACGTGACGATTAATAAGTAGAGCATCAATGAGCTTTCACAAGAATAATTGGCTCTGCAATTGATTTAAAGAGAAGGAGGAATGAGGTTCAGTCGTCATTTAATTAGTGACACTGCAGCTGGGCGTGGTATGTTGATTCGCTGGCGGTGGTGGCTGAGCGAAAGCCCCCGAGTTGCCTTCAAATCTGCCTCACGCACTTCCCAGGCCCGATGGCATCTGTAAATCGATTTCCGACTGCGAGGTATTTGGATTTATTTTCTCAAAGAAAGTTTATTATTCGAGATTACGCGCGACAATTATTTGACTTCATCAGGCAATTTATTAAAAAGCACACCACGACCTCAGCTGCCATGTCACTATCACCAAAACTATTCACGCTTGAAAATATCACTAGAAGTAAACTACACGATGTTGCCCAGTTTCTCTGGAAATAGCCCATCTGTGAAGAGTGCAGCGGAGGCCAATACTGTGGCCGAGAGCATTGTTCTCACCATCGCTTCAATCGGCTCGATCCATTCTTTTCTTACTATAAAGACCTCACAGCTTCGTACGATCCGGATACCGAATCTAGAGATCTACCACTTTTGAGCACATATTCAGAGTTACATTCTTTGATACTACAGTTAAGGGAAAACACGACAGTCTCTAAAGAGCAGCTTCTCGTAAAGATGTACGAATCTCGGGCTAAAGAGCAAGATATCTGTAAATCTGAACACGAGAAAGCGTTAGATCTTGCTGTAAAATTGATGCTGATAATTAATTAACTGTTGTGGGGAAAACCGCTCCTCCACTCTCCTGGAGTCTGGCTTTTATTCCGTCCCTTAGCTGGACTCGGTCTCCCTCTCGGATTTCATAACGGAGAAGTTCCCCACATCAGACTACCCAAATATCAACGACACGGACGAAAATGGCAATAAGGGAGTTCATATGAGGACAGCTCTCAATGCAAAGAAACTAAAGAAGAGAGCCAACATCACGTTTCGTCCAACAGATGACCTTAGAAGCCACCTCAAATTTGACACTAGGAATGGAACGGTGGCGATCTTTCACCACACCGCATTTTTGAAGGAGCATCTCAGACTTACGAGAGACCAGCGTAAAAATCTCTCGGTTGCGGAATCACTGAGGCTGTAAGTCATCAGAAAACTTCTATCGTACTGGGCATGGCTAACATTCGGTCAGAGGTGCATTACCACGTCAACTAGTCTTAGAAGTCCTCGACTCAATCCAAAAGATTCTTTTCCCGATTGAGGACAGCAAGTCTCGCGCTCTTCTGCGGTCCCTGATAGCAAAGTCCGGCTTCGATCCCGACTGCAGTCGCTTCGAGTCCGCATCCATACGGCTTCCTGAAGAGAAAGACATTTCGTATTACTACTTCGGAGCTCGACTCTCGGACCTATTTGAGGAACTCGAGAATCCCACACCTAAGGGTCTAGAAAAGTGGTTTGAGAGAAAAAGCGGGGCGAGGTATGTGATGATAGCTACTTTAATCGGGGTCGGTATTGCAGTTCTGCTGGGGATCTTGAGCTTAGCGGTTACTTGTTACCAGGCTTGGCTGGGGTACCAGCAATGGCAGCATCCGATTTCTAGCAGGTGAAAAGTGAATAAACACCTGCTTCGTTTAAGATCTGATATGATATTCTCAGGCGTAGTCTCTCTCAGACAATCTCAGATCTTCGCTGCCTTGATGGCGAAACCTCGTGTTATAAAACTCTCCGGAAGCTCTAAACCAATCCTTCCGGTCTTTCCTCCTACCACTTCCTCCCAAATCTCTCTCGTGCTAAAAGCAGCGTTTGAACATAGCAACATCCATGAGTTTTCGACCGATTCCTTAATCTTCTTATTCTTCCGTTCCGCCCAAGGTAAGTCTACCGTTCCGCTCAGGTCAAGATTTTCCTCTCCCCATTCCTCAGGCAGGTCCATCCCGTCAACTAAGTCATTTAGTGCTACACGACTATGAGTATCCAAGAGGCTTTGAGCAAAAACCTCGAGCTTTGGATATGGGAGACCCATACTACTCCTCTCAAAATTTGATGCTTCACAAACTACGTGAGCGTCATCCGAAGGTATGAGATCGAACCAAAGATTGACACCTTTGAACTTGAATCTTGGAAAAGTTCGGAGCAAGGATTCGATCTGGGGCATCAAATGTTGACAGATCTCGAGTTTTTGATCGTATGGTTCTGCTGTCAGAAGAGCGAGCGACTTCTCGAGATGTTCTGTTGGGACACGTATTTCCCAGTCCTCTGAGCATGTCAGTCCTTGAATCTTGAGGTTTGACTCGAGAATGTCCAGAAGCAGATGATTACATTGCGCATTCTCTGTGCCCAGTAGTACTTTAATGCTGACACTCCGACAATACAGCATGGGATGCCTTCCTTCTCGAGTATTTTGGTGACCTCCAGTATTTCAAGGGTTCCGTGACCACCACAACTAGCTTTGGCATCACCAAAGACGCCTAGCCCGACTTGTCGCCCACCTGTGAGCGCGCCTGATAGGAGTGACATGGCCTTGACAGTGCGAGAGTCAGCCGTGAATAAACAAGTAATAAAGATTGCGCTTGTGTTCAGACTCTGAATTTGTCCTTTTGATGAATATTTGTCGGGAAATTGGATCTGAGTTGGTGACTGTTTGGCATCACATGATAATGTTACCTTGTGGCGCTTATCTGGAATCACCAGCAAACTTTTGGCTGTTCAGATTTATTAGATCGGCGGTAAACTTGACCAAGCATTCACCTAAGATATGATGGTGAGAAAGACCTGGCCGGGGATAAACATTCCAAAACTATATCAAATACCTATTAAGACACTAGTCGTCTTTTGGAACCCCTGATAACACTTTAAATAGCCACAGAGCTCCAAATTCAAATACTTGTTTTCAAATTTCTCCCATTTCCGCCGCTGGCCCCGCTACTTCGACTGCCTCTTGAGATTCGGAGAATTATTGTGCAGGCAATGAAAGAGACACGCTTGAATGGTTGTGTTGGGTTGTGTATACTTGGATACATATAGATGATAGGATAGAAGTGGGTAGAAATGAGCGGGATTGGAAGAGGAATTGAGGGCGCAGTATTACATTTGTGGGAGAATCTCCGCTTATTGCTTTTCAACCTTCATCTGAGAAGAACGCCCAACCAGAGGATTATGCTGGACCAGTATGTTTATAGTATTCTGTGGGGCGCTCCGTGGCAGACCGCGTTCAAAAAAAATCCGATCGAGTGAAAGTAAAACTGAGCATTGAGAAAAACAACAAGGCGGAGTGAAAACTCTATAACCCAAAAGCAGTTTGTTAAAGAGCGCTCTCAAATAGAGAGAGAAATCTAATTGAAATAACCAATAACTCTACATTGAGAAATGCACCTGCTCCCCCAATACTGAAACAAAACAAAAGTATCAGGCGACTTTAGATACTCCCGTCATGCATTGAAACCCCTGATAATACTGCACCAGTCTATTTGCATTTCTACCCGGGCCTTCAATGCAACATATATCAGCTGCCATAATAATGGCTCCTCGTCATCAATGACAAAATGCCTTAATGGAGTACCAAGGCTTAATATTGCGACACGAGCGATCGTACGTCGAGAGTTGGCGCTCCCATTGTGTAGAAGAAGTAGAGCAGTCATTGCTAGTATAAATGAAGACTATAAAATCCGATTAGCAATCTCCCATCACAGTAATTCTCAGTTCATACGAACCCCGGCAAGTATCCGTGATCCTCTCGACGTTCATGAAATCTCCTGACAAGTGAAAGCATTCTCCGTCTGGGAAGGAGTATGTGTGCCCGCTGATTCCAAATCCACAACCGATGTTGTTGGGGAAGGTTTTGATTGTGACGGCGTTCGCTTCTGTTCGCTGGGCTCTGGTGGTTGGCAGTGAGTACGCCATAAGGCAAAGAAATGCGAGATTGAGTTGCATCTTGAAGGATAGGTTGGGAGGAGAAGTCTATTTCGAAGCAGCGACAATGTAAAATATTATAGAGATGTCAGAATGGTTCTGAGATGATGGACTGGACCATGATGTCTGTGGGAGCTACGTTGAGTTTTATACATTTTGAAAAAGGAGGCTTCAAATGTTGCGCTGAGCCAAGTTATCTCATACCGCTGAAATATATCCCCATGCCATTATAATCGGCAACTCCGTCCAATTCAGCCCTGCACTTGCAAATGGTGGATATTTTTTCCTACGAGCATCTAAAGCAATGCCAAGCGGGAGCTGGAGACTTGGCGGTGGAGTGTCTGAGTAAGCAACGGATTTTGTGACGTTCGTGTAAAACTGGCAGTGTAGCGGTGTGTGCTCATTAAATGAGGTTACATTGTGTGGAGAGAGCTGAATAGTTCTCGGCGCTGACTTCTTTTCATGCAACGTAACTTCGGCAACTCCTTTGCAGAATGTCCTTCTTAGCTTCCTCCGAAATTAGGAGCTTGAATAGATCGACCCGGAAAAATCTCTGTTGTCAGAGATTTTTATCAAGCTTCTGCAGGGATTTTTCGAAGACTGGGGTCCTTGACTCCTTGTCACCCTAAGCCTTGTACAGTTTTGCTTTTAATCTAAGGTTTCTAGTTTTGTTCACTTTTATATGTAAGATTTAATAATTTCCTTTAAAACACTGTCATAGCAAGGGATATTTTCATGGGAAAAGGGCAGTTTGCAACTTTTAGCGACTGCCGGTTCAGCAGTAGCCGTGGTAATTGTAAGTGGGTAGAGTTCCCTATTTAGGAAGTTATGCTCCGAGCAAACTTGTAACTATTCCCCGTCTGGGTTGCGCCCCACTTGCGGCTTACAACATATAAGGATTGCTAAAACTTTCCATTATAACCATTGTTCAAACAAGGCCGGTGAATTACTCCGAGGTATTCTTTTCGTAAAGTTGCCTGGCTGGGTTGGCAGAGAAAGAGAAAGACTTGATTCGCTAAAGTCTTGCGGATGGGCGTTTAAGGTGTACCCTAACCGTTAGTGGCCGTTCAAGCAGAAACGCGTCTGCCTAGATCTCTCGTGACCCTGGCTGGCACACGTGATAAGTTTTCGGGGTTCGAGGTTGCTTAAAACAGCGGCCACCCCCCTCCCAATCCGGCAGCCCCAACACCACAACCACGCGTAATTTTATAAAACTACTCGCTTTAATAGCTTTTATAAGTGTACCTAAGAAAAGTATATAAAATTATTAATAAAATAAAAAATTAAACTACCGTAAGCCTTTATTTACTAAGATACTTACTTTAACTTTACTTAACCCTAAGACATTTTCTAACTTTTTATTATATAATCCGATTTTTATAATTCTTTTATAAAACTACTCGTCTTAATAGCTTTTATAAGTGCACCTAAGAAACTTATATAAAATTATTAACTTAATTAAAATCGGGCGCAGGTCTTTGTTTTTAACGCTAAGGCGCTTGCGGCAACCCCCTGTTTTCGACGCCAAGGCTTTGCAGCGACCCTGCTCCACGGCAAAATCTCACGGCTTATAATATTAGTAATATAAGTAGGAAGAGTTGCTATTAGCCAAACTATTTGCGTCTTAACTTGCCGGATATACTAGCCTAGTTGAGCTATGTATAGTCGGTATTTACTAGCCGTAATAGTAAGATGACCCTTACTAGCTATAATGCACGCTAGTCTTTGTTTACTCACCTAAATATAATAATATTCGAGAAAGCTTTTAATACACGCAGCTTCGGCTAACGCAATAACTAACGAAGCTAACTATTTATAATTCATAAACTAAATTAGCGGACGGATGCCTACTTAGTAAAAGCGTCTTAGTATATCACCTCGTAAAGTAACTATTAAAAGAATTAAGATTATAATCCTAGTATTTGTAATTATAGTCGTAATTATAATGACTAAAATCTTACTAAAGTCGGTTCTTATTACTAGAACCACCTACTCGACTAGCTAAGGTCCTATAATAGCAAGCACGCTATTCCGCTGGCCTAGAACCCGGAATTGCAAATCTAGTGCGTTATACAACCTTTAAGTAATAGCTAGCAAGTCAGGTTCAGAATAAGCACCTTTCCGACGTATTTGGCCACGCTTGGAAGCATTAAGCATTTACAGTGACAGTGTCTCTAAAGCACCCCGTGGCTCTTTCCCTAGAGAACGTGATCGAGCCGGAAGAACGTACGCCAGCCAGCTCTCGGATGCTCGGTAATTCCGGTGCGCCTAGCACTGCCGATTGGATGGCAGCGGAGAGTTGTTTCTTGCGATATTCCATTGACCCTGGGCCGTCAACAGCAGCAATCCCCGACCCCCTCACTGTATGAATGAGGCCTGTCAAGATTTGCTCATTTCTTGCCCTGCTGGCCATAGCATGCTGGCTAATACTTAAGGCTTCATCCCTGCCAGGTGAGGTGAAAGACTCTAGAAATGACTCGCGTGATATGGATGAAACTTGAAAGGCTGAATTGAGGCCTCCTTTCCAAAGAACTGGCATAGATTCGGGCTTACTGATCAATGCTTGGGCGCATTGCAGATTTTAGACCGACTTGGCCCCCTCGTAGTAGCCGGTGAGTTGCGGATTAATTCCTAATCCCAGTTTGTAGAACCCCGCAGGAGGGCCACATAAAAGCCAGAGTCTGTTGGAGCTGGCTAGGGACGAAAGCGGACACGAGCCCTGCCCACACTAACGCCCGTGGCGCATCTAATCGCGTCTCAAAATAAGTGGAAAAACAATAACTAAGTGCGATTTCATTGGCATAAAGTATCTTACTAAGTAATTTCTATACAAAGGTACATAAAATAATGCATTCCCCCTCCTTCATACCGTGCTCGCTTGCCCCCCTACTAATGTGGGAAATGTCTCAGCGGATGAAGGGATAAGAATATTATTTTAGCTAAATCGTACGAATTAGAACCTAACGAAACTTACGATCGCTAACATTATGAACACCAACCACCTTGTGCCATCCCATCTCCTTAGGTACAAGAGTTACTGCGCCTTTGTCTGTCAATGTAGGAGGGTCCTCACACACCCATACCAAGTTATCTTCTTCCGGGTCCTGGGAATGGACGAACGCCCGGTAAACAACCCCTGGACGTGCATTGAGACAGACTAGAGCAGTCCCAGCTCGGCACTGCACTTCAACGACGATTATACCACACAGGGCCATTGTCCGTAAGTCCATCTCAAAATCGATGGAGAAGGCCGGGCTGTTCTCAACACGACGCACAAAGAGTTTATTGTAGGGGCCTCGGGTGCAAATGACGGTGGTTGCCTCATTCTGCAGGAGCCACGCAATGACGTCCTGAGCATCCACTTCCTGAGCAACATTACAAACTTCGGACACACTTCGACAGACGACGCGGCCCCTCAGAAAGTCACGCCATGGCCAGTCAGTAACACGGACGCTCTTAGCAACAACAAGAATGAAAGCGGCAAAACCCCATGCAAAAACGGTCATATTAAACGGATCCACGCCGGGTATCCTCTCACCCACTGTGAATCCAACAGCCAGCCCGCCACCCACGAGCAGCGTACATGCCAACCCAACGCCAGTTGAGTACTTCCAACAGTTGATGGTGATAGAGCATTCATCAATCTGCCACTGTTTGTCCATCTTTTCATCAATTTGTCTAAGTTTTTCCTTTCTGTCATTGATGTGCTGAAGTTCATAGTCGGTGGGAGGATCCTTCCACGCTTTGATATCCTTAGCGATGCTAGCAGTTTCGACTGTAGGGCCACATGCTAGCGCTCCATTTCGTGCAAGCAAAGATTTAGAGATGGAGGTCACACCACGCTTCTCGGTCGTAGACAGATGTTCTTCTTGGTACGCTGGGGTGGTCAATGCAAACACGGCCGATATAAACCGAGGTGATGGTTTGGGGGGTGACGAGCCCGTTGTGAGTAGGCTGCAAAGGTTACACATGAGGACCAATGTAGTCGTGACAACTGGCATTGTGCATGAGAGGGACACGACCAGCGTTCCGAACTCGCGAGTTGTTCTTACAGACAGAGAATCTCTCTCCGCAGTCTCCTGGATAATTCCATCCACAGCTCTAACAGCGACATAGTCCCAGTTCAAGGTGCTCATTGTTTCTAAACCCTCCCCGACACCGTTTGGTGGACCTTTCTTTGATGGTGGCGAACGAGAGACGAGTTCATTGGTTACTTTGCGCATGTTGTCCAAAGCATAATCAGTCATATCCAGTGCGGCGGCTGAGGACGAGGCGACAATCTCACCGTCCCGATCTTGTGAAATGGATGTCCTCGAATGGCTATAGCTGGTGCTAAATACGAGCGAGGTGATCTCAAAGGCCTCATCTGACAGCGATAACGAAGAATTCTCCTGGAAGTTGGAGAAAATGCTTCCGATAAGCCGAAGCACGGAAACTCTGATGGTCCACATTTCAATTATATACGATGACTGAGCATCCTGCCGTGAGGGCAGATTCAGGTCTGTTGAGCGACCTAGCCCCTGATAGAAGCTTTCGTTCACTTCACCTGGTCGACCTCCGCCGATTACAGGTTTCGCCCAACCATCATCGTCCATGTAGCTCTCATCGAACTCGCGAATTCCCTCTCTTTCCATCAATTCCATCATCTCCATGGCCCTCTGGCTATTCCGCACGGCCCGCTGTGCGCTAGCATGAGGTGTTGCACAAATCAATTTAAGCTTCGTAGTAACCTTCGCGAGAGCCGCAAGGAACTTAGGCTGCCAAAGCTCGTCCATGATCTTGACGCCGATGCGGGCGACTGTCGCGGTCACCAAATTGAGTAGTGCATGGCATTGGCTCAAGTTGTTAGCGTTCAACGCCGTAATATTACTTGTGTGTTTCAAACGGCGGTCGAGAAATCGGTGGTCACGTATCAACTTGGCAGGGTCGAAGACCTTTGCTTTGCTCTCCATCAAGACGGCCTCAAAATCAACCCGGTACACCGCAAGAGCCCATCCCATTCGTTGTGCTATTCCCGAGAATATACTCAGCTGGGCGGATTCCATCCCCGCGGGCTCTGGATCCTCGTACAGCAGAGGGCCTGAGGAGTTGATGGCCTTGAGAAGACGATCTGCTTCGGCTTTCCATATTTTATCAGAGTCACCATTGGATTCTGAGAGTCCATATGGCTGTACATAGTCAATCTCAGGAAAGTTCTGATCAGAGCTTGTTTCGGTGTTCCTCTCCCGATAGCACTTGGCGATATGAAGGGCCTCGTCCATGACGTCTAGATCACTAGTCACGGATTCGAACAAGCCTGAGGATGTGCGCTTTTTAGATGCATTTTTTCCTTTCTTTGATGCAACGGATCTAAAGGTAGCCGACTTCTTTACCGGCCTTATCTCCATGGGCTCCGCATCATCCCTCTGGGTCAAGTTTGGTGTCACGGTCTCTGGTGGAGCTTGTGCCATCTTTGAATGATTTCGGCTTGCTAAACAAAGTTTTAGAAATAAACTACTTGAAAGTTAAATGCCTGTGCTGTAGTGTGGATGTAATTGTCGTAAACTAAAAGCATCTAACGGTACTTTAAGGACGACAAACGGACTGCGGTTCATCCCGCCGAGCTGCAAAAATGCGTATGCATTACTTCTCAATATGGTCATATGGTGGCATGAGCGTGGTCTGATTATGCATGGCATAGCTTTGGTATTTTTTTCAGCTGGGGGATGTTTGCGGCTGATAGGTAAAGAGGCTGAGACATACTGACAATGTCGAAAGTGCATTTTATTCCCTCAGGCCACTAGTGTGCGAGAGTTTGGACAACTGCAGCCCAAAACCCAGGCGTATGCATCACGCTTCATCAGTGGCATCGTGACGCTCGTCGGGTGATGATCGTATGAGTAAGGGTACAGCGCGTGTCGCGGAGGCCTCTCGAATTCACATATCCCTAGATTGTAGCGAGGAACAGCCTTGTCACAGCACCCCTTCGAGTAATGAAAGGGTTGTCTCATTGTTTTGGAGACATACATCTTCTCGTATATCAGTCAGTGTCAAGAAGCGGACGTCTATCTGCCTCAGATAATATCCAATTACTACAAACCATTTTCATCATTGGTTACGCAAGACTGGGAGCTGGAACCAGGACCCTAACCAAAGATGGCTGCAAATAATCGGCATGTGGTGGAGCTGATGGAGGAGTATGAAAAGCTCGGGCTCACGGCTGATCCAGGACATCTCCACGAACGGAATGTTCATGTAGGATGGAATTCTTCTGAAGTCGAACACGATACTGGCACAAAGTTCAAGGCTCCCGAGTTGGCTCGAATCTTGGAGATTCCTCAGAAGTCTGGCTATGGCTTTCGAAGACTCAAACTCGATAGCTTTGACGACCAGATCGACCTGAACGAGGGGGACGAAGAGGAATTCAGCAAATATGCCATCTTGATGAGACGCGAAGTCAATCAGTACGGAAGGCCTCGAAAACTGCAGTTGGAAATTCAGTCCCCTCGCCTACGAGCCATCTTTCGTGACAAGGCTTGGCAATTCCGTGACATCAACATCGAGGCTGATCCAATTATTATCCCAGCGCCTTATCACGTTCTCTTCTTCATGTACAAACAGCTATGTGATCTCTCTGTTGACAAAAAGATAGACGGGCTCACCCGTGAAGAACTTAAGCTTCTCGTCAGGTACGTCCGGTCCAGGGAGTGTTTGGGTGTCATATTTGATAAGTGAAAAACACTGGTCCCTTTTGGGAAAATCTCATTTGATATCTTGTGGACGCTGTTCCCACCTTACAAGATGGTCTACTTTCGCCGGGATAAGGATGAAAAATGTTACTTGCTTGAATACTGCCTGCCCGTCCTGACGGCGGAGGGTGGCGTCCAAGGACTATTTAATGTTGTCCGAGGTAGCCACAATAGCGAACGTTTCGGGCTCGAAAAGTTGCAAATCCTGATCCCGGGCTTTCAAGGCATTAAAGACATCAGCACAGCAGATCTCGAAATTATCCCTTTCGAGCAGTTGGGCCTGGAAGCTCAGAAAGCAGTGAAAGAACGGCTAATTAAGCGTACACGGGATTACCTGAGGTTTCAGAGAGCAGCTTATACTTATCTTGGGCTTCGTGAAGGAGCATCCTACAGCACATCCGAAGAGATCATCGAAGAAACAATGGGAGTGATGGGGGATAAGGTCAAGTCAATCAAAACAAATGTGAGTCCACTAACGCAGAAGTGCGTGCCTCTGTCAAGGTTGATGTCCGTTACTGAGTCTGTGGCTATCTAGTCGAATGGACGAGTTGTAATTGACCAAACGGCTTTCGAAGACAAGTACCCGATAGAGTCGACGGATTTTGTTGCAAGAAGTATCCAAGATTTTATGTCGAGGAAGTATAGGCAGTTTGATGACGAGAGGGAGAGGGGAGACAAGGACCAGGTTGCCCTTAGCTGGGAGGTGCCCGATTTCGGGTATCCACGAACTGGACCTCCAGAAGAACAAACCACAGCAGCTCATAACCGGGCGTCAACCGTTCCTATAGTACCGAATGACGACGGGGCACCAAATCAGGAGTCTGGCGTTGGCAATCTAGGAACAGATCAAGGCAAAAATGACGTTGCTCAGGAGGATGAAGTTGCCGAAGAAGATATGTTGATTTGTGATCATGTCGTGCACGGCTTTCTTCTCGACAAACAAGTTTGGATCCGGGTGAACGTGAGATACCTTGAGCCTATTCAGTTCTACCCAAACACTTGGGCAACACTGCAATTGAGTAGTGAGAAGAAAGACGTGATTCGGTCCATGGTTACAGGTTTCCTCCGTGATGCTGAGGTATCTTTTGTTGGCTGGGAACAGGTGATTATTAAAAAAGGAAACGGCTTGCTCTTTCTCCTCCATGGTGGTCCAGGTTTGGGCAAAACCTATACTGCAGGTTGGTGGTTTTTCATTCTCCCTCCACGAAGTGAAGAATATTTGAAACCGAAGCAACTTACATAAACACAGAAGCCCTCTCCGAGGAGGCGCAACGTCCCCTGTACCGACTTACAACAGCCGAGCTAGGCACCGAAGCCGATCGATTCGAGACGAGGCTCGCAAGGGTTTTTAGACTTGGATCTCGGTGGCGCGCGATCGTACTCCTAGATGAAGCAGACATTCTCATGGCAAAGCGGGATCAGAACAATTTGGAGCGCAATGCTCTTGTCGGGGGCAAGTCATTTTCATCTCCATAATCCCATGATTCCTTTCACTGACGCATCATGCCTGGTAGTTTTTCTTCGCCTGATGGAGTACTATGAGGGACTATTGTTCATGACAACGAATCGCTTTGTCGACTTGGACACTGCATTTAGTAACAGGATTCATGCTACTATTGAGTACACACTCCATGACAAACCTGCCAGGGAGAATATCTGGCGGCAAGTACTCCAGGACAACATCAGGCTCCCCTCCCGTCCAGAATCAACCAGATTGTCGGAAAACGGTAGCGCCAACCAAGAGGCGGAAAATAATCTCGGTATCAAAGTCAGCGCATTGGCCTGCGACATTCTCGCAGACTTGAATTGTAACGGTCGTAATATACGCAACATAATACGTGCGGCTATCTGCATTGCAAACTGCGAGGATGCGGCCCTGAGTCCTGAGCATGTCTTACGGGTTATCAAGAGCCTATCGAGCGCAAGCAACAAAATGGAGGTTATACCTCGCCTCGAGGAGCTTTCTCACTGGTGATTATTGATATTCCAGGTATCTCATGAAATCACAAAGCTCTGAGTGCACCGAACTAGGTGATTAACATTGCTGGAAATGATCCTTTTGTCCATTGTATGGCTAAATCGGGGGTTTTTAGTACAAGGCTTAGTGAGTGTTGGTCCACAGGTCCCTACATGAGCATACTTTGGACTGGGAAAGGAGGTGCGGGTCAAAGTCAGGGGTCAGAGCCTAGCCGGAATAGTTTCGGAGCACATTCGGTGGGGTTTCGTAGTATATAGTCTAGCTCTCCTCGCACTCTCTTAGAAAATACACAGATTTTTCAACCGTACATTGTTTACTCTGTCGCCATATTAATGTATCGATATATTACGTGGTACATGAACCGGTACTGCACCGACAGTGAGAGAATCATTAAAATGAGAAGTCGGTGGTATTCGTTAAAGATTTTATATTGATTCGTATTTGATTGTTTTTTACTAAGATTTATTGAGGAAGATAAAGGCTTGAATTACTATCCTAAGAGGATATTATAGTAAGAGAATGATTTATATAAAAAGTATTAATGATTGTATTCTTAAGAAACCTATTTATTATTGTTGGGTTAAATTAAGTCAATTTGATTTGTTTTCCTATACAGCCTATTAGCGTAGATTTACTAAGCAAGTCAATTTGATTTAGTTAGTTTAATTTATTAGGGTTACGTTTAAATAAGCTAGTATAGGGCTTAAAGTCAAGTATAACTTAGCTTCGGCATATGCAACACTAGCGCGAGACTTTTATTAGAATCCTATTATTAAGCGAGTTTATAACATAATTATTATTATTGATCTTTAATAAAGGAACACGATATACGAGCTAAGTTAGTTAAAATATTAAACTTAAGTATAAAGTAAGTATAAAAGTATAAAAGCAGAAATTATAATTAGTTATTTCACCCATAAGTGTAAAGTATAAATTAAAACGCATTTAGTAAGAATACATATAATAAGTATAAAAAAAGAATTAAAGAATTAAAAGAAATAGATTTTAATAAATAAATAATCTTTTATTAGAAAACTAACTTTAATATAATTGGTTTATTTCCTTATATAACTTATTGGCGTGGATTTCCGAGAGAGTATTATGGATGCTCTTAGGCGACCACTAAGTCCTAGGACGAAGTATTCTAAGAGCCAATATAGCCTTAGGAATCGAGTAATTCCTAACAGTACAATTCTTACGAGTTATTAAGTTCTCGAAACTAACTTATATTTAATATAACTATTTATAATATAATGTTAGCATTATAATTAAGATCGCGACTTTTTACGATTAGGTTACGTAATAAATCTTTAAATTTTAAGAGTCCTTAAGTATAATAGGAATTTAAAAGATTTAAGGTATTTAAGATCTTTTTGTTTTAAGGGATTTATAAAGAATAAAGGTTTTATATAAGATTAATATGTTTAATATTAAAAAATGCTTTATACGTAACGTTAAATAATATTTTAATTTATATTTAATAATTATTTAAACCTCGTGTATAATATACTTACTTCTTAATTATTAAGATTAATAATAAATTTTATATTTACTAAGTAAATCTACGATTATTATATTTTAAGTACCTTTTTATTAAAAGTGCCGACTTACGTATATTATTTTTTTAAGAAAAGTTACGTAAGTACTTATTTAACGATTAATACTCTTAATATCTTATTCTTTTTTAAAGACAAGTTTTATTATTATAATATGAAAATACTTAATACTTTAAAAAGCATTATTTCTAAGCTTAAGGAGATCTTATATACTAACCTTCTTAATACCTTTATTAATTCTTATATTAAAGATCGGGTCAGGTTTAGAAATGATTAAGAGTATAAAAACAAGTTTAGAATTTAAAAATTAAAAATGTAATTTAATTAATAATATTATTTAAATTTTTTTTAAAAAAAGAGTAAACGACTAGACAATAAGCCCGCATCGGGAAACTAGGCAAGGCACGCGCACGAGCTAAGCGCCGCTCTCGGCTGTTTATATAGGATTTTCGTTTTCGCGCTAGACCTCGTCTTTAGCTAATTAGCTATATACCTGCTAATACTGTCTTATATAATAGCTAATGGTAATTTATAAATAATAGTTAAATACAAACACCGCCTGTGTCGTAATATTCTTTAATTACGCCGCGGAGATTTTTAAAAGTTAGCGCCTTATTATCTAATAGTTACGACCTTTCTCTTTTCGTAGAAGCTTATATACGGGAATTCTTTTACTAACTTATATTTATAGCCTTATTATTACTCCCTTTTTAGCCGGGTACAAAAAAAATCTATAAATAGCTTGTAAGCAGCCTAGTTATCAAACTGGCACCGTCATCCTTTTTTCGGGACCTTTGACCCCCCTGCCTTTTAGCTACAGTTGCTTCCATTCTTTAAAGAACCACTAATACACCCCTTTCCCTTGCCCTTATACGCTGCAGGCCCTTATAAGCCTAGCTAGCGTGTAGGTAGTATAGAGCCCCTTTCCGACCCCTTCGGCTCTTCTGAGCCCCTTACGCCAACGCCTATGCCAAGAGACTTAGGAGAGCTTCTAAATAAGCCTCCTTTAGGCCCTGAATCGAACGAACCTACTCCCAGAGCCCCTAGAGGCCTAGGAGACTCTAGTATTAACCCCCTTACTCAAAACACTATCTTTCGGCCCCTATTTACTAGTGCGGCTCGGCAGAGCCGCACGGAGCTCGGGGCTAAGCGTGGACCACCCTTAGGCCCTTCCCCGGTGCAACATATTAATAAGAACCCCCGCCTAGCGAGTCAACAAACCTTCCAATTCACAGCAAGTAGTAATATTACTAATACGGACAAAGCGAGCAATTTACTAGTACTTAAAGCTAGAGACTTATTAGTCAAAGCGTACTCAGCTACTCAATCAAGAAGCAGGCAAGCCAGGCTACTTGACTTACTAAAAGTATTCCGAGAGTTTACAGAACACGGAAGAATACGCAATACAACGACGATTTTAGCTACGCAAGTAGCTAACCTAGAGCAAGCTACTCGCAAAATCGAGAATCAAGCACGGCAAAGCCAAACTAGGCTTAATCAAGCTAGTCAACCAACTCAGCCAATAAATACGGCAAATCCGGATAAGTCTACATAGGCGAATATAGCGAATCAAAACCAAGGCAATACATCCAAGCGGATTGATATTCGTCCTACAGGGAATAGGGCTAGAGCTAGTAATACTAGCTCTAGCCCTAAGGAGACTACTAGTACGGGTACTAGTAGCGGCAAAGGTAAGTTTGCTCTTACTAAGAGAGGCACCCTCTTACAGGCACAGAATGTCCAAGTAGAAA